>JAGFNQ010003377.1:0-41927 GCA_024364735.1 Boesenbergia rotunda | reverse complement strand
TTGCCCACACATCAAAACCATGATCTTCCAATCATTCAAAGGGCCGATTGCCTCAACACCATCTAGTGGTCACAATGGTACAATCAGTGGGTCTAGGAACTAACTCCCATACTTCACTTCTTTCAAATTGGTTTAGCTCTTCTTGCATGGCCAAGACCCAATCAACATCTCCCAATGCTTCATCAATGGTCTTGGGTTCTAATTGGGAGATTAGAGCTATTTGACTAGTTTGATCCCTAAAGTATGACCTAGTCCTTACTCCTTGTGTGACATCACCCACAATTTGGTCAATGAGATGATCATGGTGATGTTTCAAGGGTCTAGAGGTTGTAGGTTCATTTACTCCTTCTTCCTCATCCTCTAGTGTGTTTCTTACTCCCCCTTGATCAATGCCCTCCAAATGTAGGTCTTGAAGTCTTTGGGCAAGGGGTTGGACTTCTTCTATATCCTTATCAATAGAAGCATTTCTAGGGTAAGTACTAGTGGTTTCATCAAATTTGACATTTGAGGAATCCTCAATTACTTTTGTCCTCTTGTTGTACACTCTGTAACCTCTACTAGGCAATGAATACCCTACTAAGATTCCTTCATCGTCTTTTGACTCAAATTTTCTTAGGTCGTCTTTGGTGTTTAAGATGTAAACTTTACATCCAAAGACTCTAAAATAGTGGACTTGGGGTACTCTTCAATTCCAAAGTTCAAAGGGTGTTTTTCCTAAAAACCTATGTACCAACACCCGGTTTTGGATATAACAAGCGGTGTTAACGGCTTCGGCCCAAAAATAACTAGGAAGAGAATATGCATTAAGCATAGTCTGTAGGACTCGGTTATTCCTCTCAACTACCCCATTTTGTTGAGGAGTCCTAGGACATGAAAACTCATGCTTGTACCCATTTTCAACACAAAATTGTGTGAAACTAGCGTTTTGGAACTCCCCACCATGGTCACTCCTAATTCGGTTTATTTTGATGTTCTTTTCGTTTTCTACCCTTTTACTAAAACCTATAAAGATTTCTAGGGTATCATCCTTATGTTTCAAGAAGTAGACCCAAGTAAACCTAGAAAAGTCATCAACTATCACTAAGCAATACTTACTTCCTACAAGTGATGGAGTACTATGACAATCAAATAAGTCTATATGTAAAAGTTCTAAAGGCAATGAAGTGGTAATTAAAGTTTTACCTTTGTGTGATGCTTTGGATTGCTTACCCTCTTGGCATGTATCACACAACTTGTTCTTTTCGTACTTGATCATTGGGAGCCCCTTCACCAATTCTTCCTTGGCCACTCTTGCAATGCTCCTCATGTTGACGTGTCCAAGTCTCCGGTGCCATAGCCACCCTTCTTCTTCTTTGGACATGAGACACTTAACAACATTGTTAGTAGCATAAGATAGATCAAGATAATACAAGTTTGCCTCTCTAAACCCTTCTAATATGATAGTGTTTGATTCACATTGTTTTATTACACATTTCTTAGCATGAAATTCTACTCTAAACCCGGCATCACATAATTGACTTACACTTAATAAATTAAACTTCATATCCTTAATCAAGAGTACTTTATGAATTGAAATAGTGGGAGATACCTCAATTGTGCCCCTACCGATGATCCTTAACTTTCCACTGTTCCCAAAGGAGACCGTCCCTTCTCTTAAGTAGCTAATAGTGGTGAACTTGCTCACATCTCCGGTCATGTGTCTTGAGCATCCACTATCTACTATCCACAAGGTTGGGGCCTTCTTCACTTTTACCTAAACACGAAAAACACACTCTTTTGGTACCCATATTTTTGATCCAGAAGCATCATTTAAAAATTTCTTAGGTATCCATGCTTTCTTTGTGGTTCCCCTAGCCCCTAGTCTCCTAGATGCACCAATCCTACCGGTAAATGAGACGAATGCTACTTCCTTAGTTATAGGCCTATAACCCAGTCCGGCCTTGTTATATACAGCACTTTGACTGTTTATGATCATGTCTAGGTTACTAGATCCTACTTGGAATTTCCTTAGGGCCTTTGTGAGGTTATCTACTTGTTGCCTTAACTCCTTATTTTCATTTTCAATATGTGAAACATGTGAAGAGGTAGAGCTAGCATGCAAATCTTTATGTTTAATAGCTTCTACTCTAAGCATGATAATTTCTTCCTTAAGGTCCTTAATTCTACTTTTAGCCTTAGCTAAATCCATGTTTGTGCTAGAAATGATTTTCACTAAGGTAGAAGAGGGTAAGTGGTATACCTCACTTACCGAAGCTTCTGACTCTGATGATGATGAGGTGGAGGAGCTCTCATCTTCACTGCTTGAGCTTCGTTCATCGTTTGAAGAGTTTGAATCATCTTGTGCCATAAGAGCGAAGTGGGAGACTTGCTCTTCTTCTTCCTCTGAGGATGTGGGATCGTCCCAAGTCGCCTTGAGGTTCGTGGCACTCTTCTCCTTCCCCTTTGATCTATTCTTGTCACTCTTCTTCTTCTCTTCCTTCTTGTCCTCCCTCTTCTTCAACTGGGGACACTCGTTCTTCATATGTCCCTCTTGGTGACAGTTGTAGCAGATTATCTCCTTGGCCTTAGCCTTACCTTTGGCCCCTTTCCTAGCATATGATTTGTTAGAAAAACTTTTAAATGCTTTACGAAATTTTCTTACCATAAAGGCCTCTTGGTCACTGTCCATAGAGACACTTGACTCCTCTGAGTCCGAGGATGATGAGTAGATCACCTTCTTCTTTTCCTTTCTCCTCTTCTTCTCCTTTTCTGCAACAAAAGCAATACCTTTCTCTTTTGCCGAAATGTTAGCTTGCTCGTGCAGTTCAAATTCACAAAATAGATCGTCTAATTTAACTAAAGATAAGTCCCTCGATACCTTGTAAGCATCAACCATGGATGCCCACAGGGTGGTTCTCGGGAAGGCTTGTAAGACATACCTGACGATATCCTGGTTTTCGATTTTCTCTCTAATCACATGGAGCTCGTTGATCACTTCCTTAACCCTTCCATGCAGCTGACTGACGGTCTCGTTGCTCTTCATGGAGAGGGATTGCAGTTGGGCCACCAACAAGTCCTTCTTGGCTCTTCTGGACTCGTTTGACCCCTCGTTCAGTTCTACCAACTTGTCCCATAGCTCTTTGGCGCTCTTGAATGGCCCTACCTTGTTCAGTTGCTCCTTCGAGAGCCCGCACTGCAGTGTAGTGGTGGCCTTGGCATTTGACTGTGCCCTTTTCATCACTTCTTTAGACCATATTCTCATAGGGGTAGGATCTCCTCTTTCATTGACGGGCGCCTCGAAGCCATCTGCAACACTTATCCAAGTTTCTATGTCATTCATAAGATAGTACTGCATTCTACCTTTCCAGTATGCGAAGTCGTTGCCGTCGAAGAATGGTGGTCGTGCAGTGGAGTAACCCTCTTGAAACGCCATTACAAATGTTCTGGTTGATTGTTAGATCTTCCAAACGAACCTTGCTCTGATACCAACTGATAGATCGATGTGGGCGTGCAGAGGGGGGGTGAATGCACTTTCGTGGATCGTTTTGATCTCTACACAGATGTTAGCGCAGCGGAAATAATATGTAAAGGAAATAACAATGCTAACAAGAATTCTTTTACTTGGTATCCACCCAGATGGGTGACTAATCCAAGGATCCACGCCGCGAGCACCACTTTTCACTATCGAAAAGTCTCCTTGAGGTGGAGAAACCTTTACAGCAAAAGCTTCCTCTTTACAGGTGTAGAAAGATGATGGAGGAAGCAAGGAATCACTCTACAATTTGGCAGCACTTTGTTACTGTACGGAACTGTACAGACACGTGTAACGAGGCCTCCTTTTATAGGTGAAAAGGACAGATTCGCAGTCTGTCCAGACTCGCACCAGTCGACTGCCCCGAGGGTAGTCGACTGGCCCGGCATTAAATGTCGGCCAACGACTAGTTTTGGGGTATACCAGTCGACTTCCCCAAGGCCAGTCGACTAATCCGAGGCTGCGAACTCTCTGTGGGTTTTGGCAGTCGACTGCCTTCAGGCCAGTCGACTGCCCTGCCTCCCAGCTCAGCTCCAGCCACTCCAAACCTTCTCCTTCGCGTGTGCCTTCAGGTCTGCTCCCTTGGCTCACCTCTTGAAGTCCTCTTCCTCTGGCTATCGTCCCTCGGATGCGCACACAAGCCTTCCCTTGGCTTGCCTCCATGCCACCCTTCACGTGTGCCCTTTGAAGTCCACTTCCCGGCTTGCCCTTGGAGCTCTCCTCCCTCGGCTCTCGTCCCTCGGATAGGTCCACCAAGTGTGATTCTCCAAGTCCTGCAAACTCAATCACACAAATCAAATACAACATAACACTCTAACTTTAAACCTATTCGCCCACACATCAAAACCATGATCTTCCAATCATTTAAAGAGCCGATTGCCTCAACAAAGACAAGCTAGGGGATGATATCAACACACCACTCACATATGACTATGAAGATTTTGCCTATTGGAGAGTAAGGATGAAAACGTGGCTTGGAATGGATTGAGAGTGTGTGATGACCATAGAGGAGCCATTCGAAATTCTAAGAGACAAGCACGGAAAAAAGCTCCGACCTAGATATTGGACTAAGGAGCAACAAACTCATTCTAGGGCACATGAGAAGGTAATTAGTATATTGAGTAATATTTTGCTTAACAATGTCTTGAGTGGTGTAGGGACATATAAAAATGCATATGAGATGTGGAACAAGCTAGAAGAATTTCATGAGAACTCTACACAAGCTCAAGAAGTTGAAAAGCCCGAAGAAATAACTTCTAGGGTCCAAGAAAACCAAGAGGAAGAAGAAGTGTCAACCTCATCAAGTGAGGTGGCACAATTAAGTGAAAAATCATCAACTTCCTCAAGAGGAGAAGAGGAAGCATCAACTTCAAGGATTGAGGGGGAGGAGAGACCCTCGTCCATACAAGAACAAGGAAAAGCTCCATCCTCCACCAAAGCCAAATCAAAAGTGTTGAGGCAATCGGCCCTTAAATGATTGGAAGATCATGGTTTTGATGTGTGGGCGAATAGGTTTAAAGTTAGAGTGTTATGTTGTATTTGATTTGTGTGATTGAGTTTGCAGGACTTGAAGAATCACACTTGGTGGACCTATCCGATGGACGAGAGCCGAGGGAGGAGAGCTCCAAGGGCAAGCCGGGAAGTGGACTTCAAAGGGCACACGTGAAGGGTGGCATGGAGGCAAGCCAAGGGAAGGCTTGCGTGCGCATCCGAGGGACGATAACCAGAGGAAGAGGACTTCAAGGGGCGAGCCAAGGGAGCAGACCTGAAGGCACACGCGAAGGAGAAGGTTCGGAGTGGCTGGAGCTGAGCTGAGAGGCAGGGCAGTCGACTGGCCCAGAGGCAGTCGACTGGCCCAGAGGCAGTCGACTGTCAAAACCCACAGAAAGTTCGCAGCTTCGGACCAGTCGAATGGCCTTGGGGAAGTCGACTGGTATACCTCAAAACTAGCCGTTGGACGACATTTAATGCCGGGCCAGTCGACTGCCCTCGGGGTAGTCGACTGGTGCGAGTCTGGACAGACTGCGAATCTGTCCTTTTCACCTATAAAAGGAGCTCCTCGTTATACGTGTATGTACAGTTCCGCACAGTAACGAAGTGCTGCCCAATTGTAGAGTGATCTCTGCTTCCTCCATCATATTTCTGCATCTGTAAAGAGGAAGCTTTTGCTGTAAAGGTTTCTCCACCTCAAGGAGACTTTTCGATAGTGAAAAGTGGTGTTCGTAGCGTGGATCCTTGGATTAGTCACCCATCTGGGTGGATACCAAGTAAAAGAACTTTGTTAGCATTGTTATTTCATTTGCATATTATTTCCGCTGCGCTAACATCTTTGTAGAGATCAAAACGATCAAAGAAAGTGCATAACCCCCCCTCTGCACGCCTCCATCGATCATTCAAAAAGAACACATTACATGCTTTGGATGCATCAAGAAGGGGCACTACAAGGACAAGTGTCCACTAGGTAAGAAGGAGGCACTCCCTAAACCCAAGTTCATTAATTTAAAAACTAATGTGGGTTGTAGGGAAAGGAAAGAAAAGAAGCATATTAGGTGCTATACTTGCGGGGAGCTAGGACATTACCACACTCAATGTCCAAGGAAAGGAGAGTTCAAGAAGATGAAGCATCTAAGAAGATGGGACATAGAAGAAAGGAAAAGGAGCTCACATCAAGGGGGAGCTACAAGGATAAGGGAGGCAATCCCTAACTGTACTTATGCTCCAAATGCTTGTATGAATGCTAGAATTAATAATAACTATTTGCCTATGCGTAATTTTGGCTTCAAATATCATGATATAAATAGAAATACTATTGCATGCCAAAATACCAAAAATTCTATGTTTTATGAAGAATCTAAGGTTTCTAGACCTAAGGACCAAGACATCAACCCTAAGAAGGGGAGACACATGCGTAGAAAGATGGGTAGATCTAGAAATGATCAACATAGGCATGATGATACTGAGGTTAGGAACTTAGAAAAGGAAAATCAAGTTTTGAGAGCAAAATTTGATAAATTAGAAAAGAACCTAGATAGACTTATTAGAGGATCAAAGGGGCTAGGTATGATACCAAATGATCAACATCCTAGAAATGGTAGGCCGGGACTACGATATCACCCTAGAAGATCAAATGATAGTAAAAAAAATAATATTCTAGGATGTCTTATGATTATGGTAAAGGAAAAGTAAAAAATGGCAAGGAAAAGCCATTTAAAGAAGAAAAGATAGGTTTGACCAAGAAAAAGGAATATAGAGTCAAGAGAGTCATAGTTGAAGGTCAAGAAGCACCGGAGGAGCATCGGTGTGGTCTTGCAATTGTAAATGAGTCATCTAGGGAAGTGGCTAGGGCTAGGAGCTCAAGGGAGAGCTCTAGAGGTCAAAATGAGATCCATGGTCAATGGATCTCAAGAGGTTTTCTCCTAGGAGATTAGATGGAGTATGGAATGTGCCAAAAGGGTTTGGAAGACTAAGATGAGTCTTAATCCTAGGGAATTGACACACTAAAAAGGAAGCTTATGGTGAAAAAGATGAAAATGGGATTATAATTGGTAGAAATTGGTTTTTAATGTGTAAAAGTCATATAACTTGGTGCTAGAAATGTATTATGGATAGGCATTAGAAGGTACATCAAAAAGAGGTCAAGACTAGAACTTTTGGATAGGTTTCAATAACACAGAGTTTTGAATTTTGTACCAATCTTGGGATCCGGAGTAGATTTATTTGAAAACATATTTTTTTTCCAAGTAGACATAGGATCCACAAATCTCTCCACGAAATTTCAGATTTTTTGAAGATTTATGGAATTAATTAAACGTTTCTGAATTTGGGACTGGAAGACTGAATTTAAAGTACCAGTCGACCGCCCCATGGGCAGTCGATTGGTCTAGATTGAGAAACATTCTATAAGTTTCACCAGTCGACCGCCCCATAGGCAGTCGGCTAGTCCGTGGGGCTTTAAGTAAGAACAACTATGCGGGGGTGGCCAAAACCTAGGGTTTTGCATGCCACCCCCTGCGAATACCTCCTCTCCCCGACCTCCTCTCCTGTTCCAAGGTCCTCCCAAGCCTTAGAAACTCTTCCTTAGCCCTCTCCTACCTCGGATCTACAACTAGGGTTTGCAGAATCTCCTTTTCCAAGCCGATTCTCTACTCATTGTCATCATGCAACGATTGGGAAAAAGGTAAGACCTTGGATAGTTTAATATTTTCCCATTTAAACTGTGATTTGGAGCTAATGTGACCTATTTTCTTTGTTTTCTTCTTGTTCTATCTTATTATGGGATGGTATGCGTACTTGCATGTGTATGTCATGTTTTAGGTTGGCTTCTAAGAGGCAAAAGGGTGAGGGGTCGCCCCGATAAGGTCGGGTAGAATCGGGGGAGTCTCGGTTCTGATCTGTGGAATGTCGGAAAAGATTTGATGAAACTGAATTCGTGATTATGAATTGTCGATACCTAAATAAGTCTTATTTTCAAGAAAAATCTCCTCAGATTGTCGAAATGATCACATATTTTGGGTTAGACCAGTTAATGTACTGTCAACATGACATCAACCTGGATCTATGTAAAGAATTTTATGCAAATCTCACATGCATTAATTCTGATAGTGGCATATATGAGTCCATGGTAGCAGGAGTACGCATCCCCTTCTCATCCATTGTGTTAGGTGAATTTTTGGGATGTAGGGCATCTCATAATGCATTCACTTATTTCCCTACCATTGTTGAGCCTCTCTCTCTCCATGACATCACCATTGATCATATCCACATGCATTATTTTAGAAGACATCAGCATGATACAGAGCGTATCTTTGATGCCAAGCATATGAGTCCTTTTAGTCATGTTTTGTACAAAATTGTCATAGAGTGTCTCTTGCCCATTGTCACCAAGGGACGGACTAGGATTAGACTGTCACATTTGGTGATGATGTATGCCTTGGAGAGGAGGCTTGACATAGATATTTCTCTGCATGTGTTTACATTCATTTGTCACTTTTCTCATAGTGTCAATGGGAAGATTTATATCCCTTTCTGCCATGTCCTGACCGAGTTCTTCGAGTCTCGGGGTTTACGCGTGTCTAGCAGTCAGGTCCGTCACCTGTCCAAGAATTATGATCAGATTGGCATACGCCAGCTATCCTTGGCAGGTATCGAGTGCAGACAGGAGGAGTTCGTTTGGAGGTAGCGTCCTGAGTCCTCCAACTCAGATGAGGAACCCGCTGAGGGAGTTACACGAGAGGAGTTCTCCCAGCTTCGGTTGGAGGTTCATGGCCTCTGGGAGGATCTCCACAGTTTTCAGCAGCAACATTTGGGCTTCCAGCAGACCATTCAGGAGGAGGTTCATGGGTTCCGGAGCCAGCAGGATGAGATGCTCGAGATGATACGGCAGCTGCACCTTACGTATCAGGCTCCTCCTCCTCCAAGCGATGACATGATGTAGATTGGACTTGATGTGGTGGTTTAGTGTTGAGAGTATTCTGCTTGGAGTTGTATTTATCTCTCAAACACTGGTTCATTTTGGATTATTTCAGTACTTCAGGGCTTTAGCCCTTGTGACACTTTTATATTTATTTTTCAGTGATGTATGAACTATTTGCTTCTACTTTCATGCTATTCTATGAGTTTTTATGTCATGACTTGAGTTTGATTATATTGGTTGAAATTTATGGATTACTATTGAATCATAAAATATGGCTTTAACATAAAATCCTTGTTTATACCTTCATGCTATTTTATGAAAATTCATGCCATGACTTCATATTGATTATATTGCTTAAAATTCATTGGTTAATTTTAAATGATGAGATTTTTATACATGAGGGCATAAGAGAGGTTTTTATATATGTATATATCTAGATTAAGAGACAAAAAGGAGAAAGGTTTGTATCATATTGCAAATACATAAGAGAAAGAGGAGAATTGAGGGCGATTTCATGTGTAAAATTAAGATGGATGACTTTGGCAAACATAAGGAGTCATGAATGGATTTGAAAGTTGATACAAAATGTCAAATTTTAAGGAATTTCGAGTTTGTACCAAAAGTCAAGCACAATTGATATTTTTCATGAAACTATATTTTTCTAGGATAGAGTATATTCTAACAAATGTGCTTGCAAAATTTTTCATTTTTTCGGATTTTCTAGAATTTTCTAGAGGTTTCTAAAATTCGGCTGGAATTTCAGAATTTACTGTATCAGTCGACTGCCCTGGGGGGCGGTCGACTGATGTCTCTGTGGGTTGCGGAAACAGAGGGAAATCAGGTATCAGTCGACTGCCCATTGGGGCAGTCGACTGGTAAGGCTAAATGTGTATTTTTGAGGGTTTTTTTTCAAAAATTGGTTGAGTTCTATTTGGCACCAGGGGTAGGATTGCTTGGGGCAATCTTTTTGATGGTGTCAAAGGGGGAGAACTTGTGTGTTAAGTTAGGTTTAACTTGACATGGGAAGCTTGTGGTGTTAAGTTGGTAGAACTTAATTTGGTGTTGCAATGAGGACTGAAAATTGGGAGAAAACATCGGTTAAGGGGGAGGTTGCCTCTTGTTTGTTATGCTTTAATTTTCAATTGATATTGCTATTATTGATTGTGTTTACCTAACTTAACATATTGTCACACATCAAAAAGGGGGAGATTGTTGGGGCAATTGACCCTAATATGATCTGGAGGATCATGAGTTTTGATGTGTGTGGTCAATATGGTTAAGTTAGGGTTTGTTGTTGGACTAACATGTGTATGTGAGTGTGCAGGTTTGCAGGTACACATGGACTTGGTTGATGTCTTCAGGTGAAGGGTGACATATAGGCAAGTTGGAGGCTTGTGTGCGCATCCGAGGGACCATGAGCAGAGACGATGAGCCGAGAGACGCGGACTTCAAGGCATGCGTGAAGGATGACATGGAGGCAAGCTGGAGGCTAGTGTGTGCATCCGAGGGACGGGAGCCGAAGACGAAGAGGGCGTGAAGGCAATAGATCGAGACTGCGGATTGAAGAGTCGACCTAGTCGTGAGGGTCCGAGTGTGAGTGTTTGTACTCAGGGACTAAGCCGGGAGGATTCGAGTATGGAGAGAAATGTACTCGGGGAGTGTAACCCTAGGCTTAGTAAAGAACTAGTCGACTGCTCCGACTGGTAAGGGCCGGCTGATTGGAACGTTGGCTGTAACGGTCGAATCTGAGTGGGACCAGTCGACTGCTCCGACTGGTAAAGGACCAGTCGACTGCTCCGACTGGTAAAGGACCAGTCGACTGGTAGCGGCCAGTTTAGACTCGGGCTCTATTTAAAGGAGCTCGTTTCATGCTTTTGTTTCTTGGCGAAACTTGCTTGATAAAAGCTAGTTAGTAGCCTATTGTACTCAGGTAGTGTCTAGATCTTGTGGAGAGGTTTCTCCACCCACAAGGAGCTACGTGATCTAGACGGAGGTGCTCCGGGGAATCATCCACCGACGGATTAGGGATCGCCCACCTTACGGGCAGCCGTGGAGTAGGAGTTCTATTTCTGAACCACGTAAATAGGTGTGTTCTTCCTTGTTTTAGTTTAGTTTAGTTTTATTTTTGTATATTACGCTTGCGCAACTAACCGTGTAGAAAGAATGAATCAAAAAGTTGCTATTCACCCCCCTCTAGCAAGGCACATCGATCTAACATAATTGTCTCGCCATAAGAAAGTTTCATAGATTATCATATGAGTGTCATAAACTTTCTCATGTGACTATGAGTATGAATAGTCCTTAGACATAAAGTCACTATGGTTTTCTACATGAGGAATTATGTACTTTGGTATCGTCAAACGTCACCCGTAACAGGGTGGACTATAAAGGCGATCGCTGGGTATGTAATAAATCATGCAGAGGGATGTGAGTGATGTAGATGAGATCTATCCCTCCCATATGACGAGAGTGATATCTGTGGGCCTCTTGATCGGGTAAGACTACTAAAATTCATGGTCATGCTCAAATGAGTCAATATGAGATATTGAGTTTATTTGTTTGAGTGAGTCTACTCGGTGATCGAGAAACACAAAGAGTGATCGAGGATGACACGGTCTATGCTCATTGGTCAATCTAGATATCGAGGATGGAAGGACAAGGTCATACATTATTATAGTCACTGAGGTTAAGTCGGATCTCGACTTTTCTTGTTACTTGGGCAGCAATGATGCATTGCTAGATGCCGCTCATTGCTTATGTGTCTAAAGCGGTTTAGACACATTGCCAATGTTACGAGAACCTATTGAGTCACACATTAAGGACACGATGCTTCGGGAGCTCGGGAGACTTAGTCGGGAGCTCGGGAGGCCTGGTCTGGAACTCATGAGATATTAATTCATTAAAGTATTTAATGAATTAATAATAAAGGAAAAGGAAAAGTCTCTCTTCATTTAATGAAGAGAAGTTGAAGAGCCACATGAGAAGATGTGCTCTTTATTGACTTTAATGAAGGGAAGCTAAAGAGACAAAAACCTCTTCAAATTCATGGGATGAGTATAAAAGAGGGTCTAGTTATTTTGGAAAAAAAGAGTTTTCCCTTCTTCCCTTCCTCTCTTCTTTCTTTTCTCCCTCTTGGCCGAAACCCTTTTTTGGGTTCTTGGTGTTTTTGTGAACTACCTGAAGTTGCTAGCATTACTAAGGTAGTTCTTCTCCGAAGTTGAGAGATCGTGTTCGTGTGGATATGCATAGAGGCACGGATGCTTGAACGTGCAAGAGATCCGACATACCTTGGACGAGCGAGATAAATGAAAGGGCACACATCAAAGGTATATCTATGAGATAAGTAGATATAGATCGGCTTTGTATGAGTTTTCTTTCGCATAGATCGCTCAAGGGATCTTGTTTCCGCTGTGGGTTTTGTGTGTATGTCGCCGGGAGATCCCTACACAAGTAAGTTAAGAGTGACTAGATGCTTAACAAGGGAAAGCCCTAGTAGGTTAAGAGAGAACCGGATGTTAGACAAGGGAAAGTCCAAGCATGTTAAGGATGATCAAATGCCTAACAAGTGATAAATTCAAGTAGGTCAAGGGTAATTGAATGCTTGGTAAAGGGAAATCCTAGGGAAGTGAACCCTAGGTGGTAAAAGTCTTAGAAGAATGAACTCTAAGCAAGAGATAAATCTAGTAGGCCAGGTAGACTTACAAGATTATGCTTGATCATAAGGGAGTGAACCTTAAGTGTTGAAAGTTTTGGAGGAGTGAACTCCAAGCAAGAGGTAACCCTAATAAGTGAGGTAGACTTATAAGATTAGCTTGCATGCTTTGCTTGTATTTTGTATGTTGTTTCGCAGGAACCTAGAGCTAGAAACAAAATAGATAGTAGACAAATACAATTAGACGAAGCTAGAGCAAGTCCGAAGTGAACCAGACTTTACTCGAGTCGAACTGGACCCAAGCCAATTTGATCATTGATCCACCAATTCAGTCGATTGGTTTGGTTCGGTTGACCAGGTCGGGTCTGAACTCGGATCGGTGATGTGGCTTGGTTTGATAGACTGGAAAAAGTTTCCGGTATAAATCTTATAACGATGAGATCGCGGATCACACTAAACTTGGTCATGCAGATTAGATTTGACCAAATTTGGTAGACTGATCAAAGCTTATCGGTAGACCGATGGAGTCCTATACAAGATACCTTGGAATAGAGCTTGAACATTAATCTACATATTCTACTATGCATCTCTGCCCATGAAAAGATCTCGACACGTTGCTCGTACGGCTGGGGATGCGCTAAGAGGAATGCGTGACACTCAGGGGCACACTGACCGTCGACAACACTGTTTGTAGTTTGCTAAGTCATTTTATATCATTTGTGTTTGCAACTACTTAATCTTGTAAGAAGGTTTCTCTATCTCCAAAACAGGCATTCAGAAAGGAGAACACTAGAAGACGAATACCACAGTAGATAGGGTACTAAAACCAATTAAACCAAAAAAACAACTACTATAGCAAATTTAAACTACTGACCTCACTGATTGAAGATTGAACTCCACAAGTACATTAAGGAAAACAATATTGAACGCCTTTCTAAAAGGATACCAATCATGGTTTTAAATCCCTCAAATTCAATTCCAGTAAAAAAAGTATTCATAATAAACTATACCCCTTCGTTGCCCAGTCTTAAGGCCTAGGTGGCAGTTGCAAGGCACCCCTACGATTAAGGAGGTTTTTTCAATTTCGGACAATCGGTTCGGCCCCACGAAGATTTCCCATCAGCCATTAGGATAAATCGGAAAGTGCTTACAGTGGGCCAGAAACCCAACGTCCCAGGGTTTGCATCCCATTTAAAGGACAAAATTCTACCAAATATGTTGTAGTTGGGAATCGAACTGCGGATGTCTGGGATGACAACTAATCGTCCTTCCGCTATACTATAGTGCCAGGGCAAAATGATTAACGAAGTTTTTTCAACTTCGGGCGACCAGCTTGGCCCCACAAAAATTTCCTACCTGCCATCAGGATAAATGGGGAAGTGCTCATGGCGGACGATCCAGAAGCCCAGCGTCCTAGGGTTCGCGTCCCATTTGGAGAAAAAATTCCTGTAAAATATACCGTAGCTGGGAATCAAACCGCAGATATCTGAGATGACAATTAATCATCCTTTCGTTATACCATATAGCCCCGAGGGTAGTTGCAAGACACTCCTAAAAATGTTGGACCAAGTAGCAGACGAACCTGAGGTGATCGGGCCGGCCTCACAAAAGTTTCTCATCGATACTAGGGTAAATCGGAAAATGTTCGTGGTGGGCGGTCTAGAAACCCAACGTCCCAGGACTTGTGTCCTATTTAGTGAAAAAATTTGTATAAAATACGCTGTTGCAAGGCACCCCTAGGATTCATGTGTAGTGGCTCGCATGTTGAAAATGACAATGATGATACGAAGGAATCACATCATTGATAAATTTCTCTCATATAAAATGTGATCTCTGGGGTTATGGTGCAGCGATAGGGCGACTAGTCGCTATTCTAGGTATCCGCGATTCGATCCCTAGCTATAATGTATTTGTAAAAATTTTTCCTCCAAATGGGACGCGAACTCTGAGACACTGGGCTTTTAGACCACCCACCGCGAGCGCTTCCGGATTTACCCTGATGATTGGTAGGAAACTTCCGTGGGGTCACGTTCGAGGTTGGAAAAATCTCGTTAATTATTTTTTTTTCTCTCATATAAAATGTGGAATCACAACGTTAACAGCTCCCCATGCGATGGAGGAGGTTTATAAAGAGCATTAAGTGTTAAAGTGCATGACAGATGAACATAAGTGATGCATTCCCTAAGATTTGAATCCGGCCCACTATTGGTAAATTACTATGTATTTACCATATGTGCCAAGTCCTGAGGACTAGATCACTCTCATATAGATCGTGCGAAATATTTATGTAGAGAACATGATGGCAATTGTAGCTAAGGGCGATGACGCCACTCAATCACTCACAAAGTATACTTACCAGAAGAATGTCACATGGCCAAGGTAGAGGATCCCTAAAGGAAGGAACTCAACATTGACTTAGAAAAGGAGAGGACTGAGAGGTGGCAAAGGTGTGCCACATAGGGTTTTACCAAGAGAGAGGTTCCTCCTATCTATATAGAGAAATCCATAGATGATGACTAAACCGAACATAATTTTAATTTTAGATTCAACTTGAGAATAATCCAAAAGTGATCAATTTGGATTCAAATCGAATCTAATTTGAGCTCAAACAATTCTTTAACTTAATATCCTCTCTATTACCTCAAATTATCTCATAATCAACAACAACAACAAAACAATCCCAATACATTTTGTTTAAATATAATTTTCTTATTTCACATAATTTTTTTATAATTTAGATAGCACAAATAGGAAAAACTTATTATAACATTGACATTGCTACTACCAAATGGCCACACTTTCTTCAATTTCCAAATAGTTGCCAACGTCTCATCTCAACTAGTTATCAGTATAACCTACGAGCGCATTTATTTATCTCACACATTTAAAGCATCCCTAATAAAATTACTACATTATTTATTAGCTTCAATGATCAACAGATATGTTAACTCAATTCTAAATGACCTTAGAAATAAATATAACAAAGTTAAATTTTCATATGATAGAGTTTGTAAATTGTAAAACTATAATATTAAATAAAGACACAAGCAGAGGAAGCGACTTAGAAAACAAAACTCTTTTTCCCCCATTATTTGTAAAATGGATTCATAAAAAAAATAGAGTTGGAACAATTCTTTTAGAGGAAATATTCAAACACAGGAAGCTGGGATCTTATCTCACCAAATCTTCTATTGAGGCTTCTTAATGCTTCGAAATGAGCTTCATCTTCTTCAACTGCTATTATTTTGGCAAATTCTCCCTCTCCGAGATAGTCCACCACTCCGTTTGCAGCTTCAAGTCCCGTCACATAAGCTTTCTCCTGATAGGCGTCACAGTATGATGTTAATAATTTCACTTACAGTTTTCATATTGTTTTCGATTTGTCCGAGTATGATGCTTGAGGATTACCTTAGACCATGATCCATGTCGGCTGACTATCCAGTCTCCAGCCACAAACAAGTTAGGGAATGTAGTTGAGCTGCGCATCATATGTTTATAAGAACCTGCATATATATCACTTCTGGTTCATTCAATTTTTTGAAAGCAGGATGTAACAAATTAAGACAAGAAAAACATAGCATTTAGTAGCCCATCCATGCGTATTGAAATGACAAATTTTCTGGAAGTTTATTGTTATCCACTGCCTTGTGAAAAAAAAAAACAAAAAGCTCATTGCTATCAACAAGCTGTCATTCCCAAAAGGGACGTTTCTAAATTTTTTTAAGAGTATCTGTTGAGATATTAAACATGTCATATCACCGATCTTAATCTATATATTTCCTTCTGGAAAAAGGAAAGATAATGAGAAAATTGCAGCAAGGAGAGTTCAAGATGACTGGTAAATAGATGCAAAGAACAATAAGATTTACCAAATGAAAGCTTTTGTGAACAAGAAAGAAGATGTTTGCTCTCTTCTAAAGAAAAAACCTCCAAGAGGTATATGAAACAGATGTACCCAATATTGTCAAAATTTAAGTCAGGCATTAGTCAATTAAAGCATGATTGGTTGCCTAACATCGAACATAGTACCCCGTTTGCATGTGATACGGTGGATATGAGTAGCCCCCCTAAGGATGATGGTCAAACTGCCGGATGACGTGGCGATCAGCATGTATCAAAATACAAATTTAGTTGTCTAAACCAAGATTAGTCACCGAATGATGTTCACTTCAATTAATTGACCAAATTTGATCAATCAGGTGTTGGGTTTGAACAAAATATATATTTAGTCGAATGAGTAACTCATAGTCAACTAACCAACTATAGAAAGTTGATTTTGGTCAACAAAACAAGTTTAATTCACATAGATATCTAACCACTAGATAGAAACCAACGCGCGAGTTTTAGATTGTGAAGTAGGAGACACAAGCTTATGATAACTCTTGGTGTATCACCCTCTTGGTATTTTAGTCTCTCCCTTTGCTTTCATTTCATTAATTAGGGAAGAGGAGACTGGACAGGCAAGTTTGTGATAACTTGTGAAATAATTTTGGTTGGGTCAAGGTGTATTCTTGCTAGTAGAGGTTTACCTCACTACCTCTTACTAAGGCTTAGTTTACTAAAAAATAATCAAGGGTGGTGCACTAGGTGTGTCATGAGCCTTGAAATAGGAACGAATATCGAAAGCACAAAAATCTTTATTGTTAGCATTGTATTTTACTTTATCGCTTATATTTCTATTGTATATATATCAAGATTTGAAATACTGAACTGTGTCGTCCGAATTGGACAGTATTTACCATTCTGCTGTGGGACTAGAACTGCGACCGCGAGGCAGTCACGGAGGGCGCCATGGCCACACGGCGACCCCTCACCTCTCGGGGTGCGGAGGGCGCCCTAACCTTGCAGTAGCTCTACATAGGGTCGTGGCGAGCACGATTTTTTTGTTTTGTTAAAATTTTTATTTTTTAAATATATATTTTATTATAAATAATATTAATTATATATGATAATTATAATTATTATTAATAATAGTTATAAAATATTAAAATTATTTAAAAATTTTAAAATTAGTAAAATATTTTATAAAATAATTTAAATTTTTTAATAAATATTGAATGTGAAATTTAAATAAGCTATTTTTTTTCAAAATATAATTCTTAAACATTTCAAATAAATTTTTAAAAATTAAAAATTTACAATTCATTCAAAAACAATTTAAGACATTCAAATAAATTTTATAATTATCATTGAATCTTCAAATGATTTTATAATTTTGATTTAATTTTAAATTTTGAGAATTACTTATTTTTTAAAATATTTTTATAAAAAATTTAATAGGTATTATCTTATGAGAAAATAATAAAATATGAATTTGACACCTCAAATATAACTTCAATAGTGAGCATATTTAATAATCAAATATTAATAAAATTAATATATACTTATATTTAAAAATTTAAAAAGTACCGAAACTTTATGACCGTATCATTCCGATCTAAAACCAAAACTCCGACACGGGTCAAAATTTTAAACCATGATATACATATATATATACCCCACCTAGTGGGATAAAGTTTGATTGTTGTTGTTATTGTTGACACACACGCACAGATATATATGACCATTGCATATGAACACAATCGTACTATTAATTATTGTATTTTTTTTATTGTTGAGCAAGAAATTGACAAATTAGATGTGCTATCTATTCACCCCTTCTGGTGTAAATTCTACATAAAGTTCACATGGCCTTACAAAATAGCATTCAAGCTCGACAACTTCACAAAATGAAATATTTTCACTTGCTTTATGCTTGTCTTCAATACATTTCTTCGAGCTTTGTATCATTCAATATTAAAATTGCAAATTCAAGCTAAGATTGTTGGTTTAAACTAATTGGCTTAAAATTATTGTCAAACATTAAAATCATGTAATCAATCTTGCCACAATGTGGAACCAAGATTATCCAACGTAGTTTACTATTAGCACCAAAATAGACTAGGTTGGTTCCAGTATGACTCCCAGGAACATCTTGAGTACTAGTAAAAAAACATAGGTTTGTTCTTGTCAATGGTCGAGAAGTTGAGCACATCAACAAGGGACTTGCAATAACCGGAATAGTTACTAAAGGAAAGGAAGGTTGACTTTGAATTGTGTGCAGTATGGTTGTTGGTATAAATTTTAAACCATGGTTCATCATCTTCCCAAACTAAGGGATTTAGACAATATTTGTTGCAACTTCAATGCAGTATCAAACACTCACCTGGAAAGAAGTGAGTTGCAGATTTGGCATGTTTGACTACATTTTGCTGCACCACAATGGCCTCTTTGAAATCTTCGACGCAATCTGAGAGACATGCCACCACTTTTGCAACTATTTGCTCATCTTTTAATGCCAACAGCTGAGTGGCACAATACTGCAACGAAAAGGGATATAGGGATATTTAAAAAAAATAAATAGTACGAGGTAATCAAAACTTGTAAGGTTGGAACTCACAATAAGGTCACTATCTATTCACCCCAAGTATGATTATTTTGATTATTTTGTTAGAATACACATGCTTGGAGATAGCCGCATATGAACACAAAAAATTAGGTCCGCTATCTATTCACCCCTTACAAGTTTTAATGCAGAAGCCAAGCATGCATATTTTCACCAAGTAAAAATACTCAAAACTTGTAAGGTTGGAACTTACAATTTCGACTTCCAAAACTGTTGCTTGCTCATCTTGATATTCGTCATATATTGAATTCAAATCTAGCAAAGTCCAGCTAATTAAATCATCAACGCCAGAGCAAATGTTGGCTGCATTTGGAATTTTGACCTATTAAATGCGCAAATAGTGCAAGTTCAACCACCATATATATATTTGCACACAGACAAACAAATAGTTTCTGTTGTTCACCTTCCTATCAAACCATAATTTAACAGAGACCACATCCACAGTAGCAAGGTTAAGAACGCCCAGGAATTCCTGTCGTGATTGTAGCACAGAACTACAGGATGAAATTTAGTGGTCATATGGCAAAAGAATGAGATTGGGTTTAGTAATGTAAACTAATGGCAGAATCTAATAGCGCATCTAAGCCGGCAACAATGTGGTACATCCTAGGATTAGATTATGATTCACATTAGGGACATAGCCCACTTCAGAAGAGCAATCAATCAATGCATAGGAAGAAATGAAGCATTCCTTGTTTTACATTCCCCTTGTGACAAATAGAGATATCTTATCTTACCTTCTGCGTATAGTGGACTGAAGAGTGGAGATACCAACAGCTAGAATAACTGCATCAGCTTTATATAGTTCTTCTCCACATACTAGTCCTGAAACACAACCAGTATCTTCGTCTGCAATAAACCCTGTCACGCTTTTGTTTTCATAAAATTTTAAGCCTTCTAATCTCATGGACTCGAGCCATGGCAAGAAAATCTTTTCTTGAATGGTTCCACGACACCATACTGCATCGAAATTTTGCTATACAATGGTACAGAGCAACATGTGTCAAAATCATCCAAGACAAAAACAGCATGTGTACAATGGAAGAAAAAAAATAACATTTGTTCATAGTTAGCATGCACAATGCATGACGGAAAACCCTAAACCATGAAAAATAGAAACAAATCACCTGATGAGAAAGAATATAGTAATATAGCATCGCTAAGGTTGCTGCTGCACTGCATTGCTCTGCTGGTGCAAACAAACCCACATGAAGCATGGGTTCAAAGACCTTTTGAAAAAGCCTTTCTGAACACCCATATTGTTTAAAGAGTTCCCTTGAAGTCACTGTAATATACAAAAATCCTTGATCAATCTCTTAAATGTCTGATCAAAGAATAATATCTCTTTATGCCACATGTGATAAAGATAATTCCCTCACTTTTGTCATATTTTCTCCAAGCAGTGTCAGTGTTGTCAAAATCAATAACTGCAAAAACTAAGAATTAGTTGGTCTACAATTCCTTTCTCAAATTAAATTCATAGTGTATCATCTAACACTGACTGTAATCAAAGATAAAAGCTCAAAATGTACCTGCTGATATAAGAGGGACAGAAGCTAGCCGATCTACCAATGGAAGATTAACAAACTGCATGGAATTATTAAGGACAAGAGGAACAATGATTATGGAACATCAATAATACCATAATGAAAATTTTTGAAACAAATGTGAATCATTTCTCGGACATACTTCTGGATATAAGAGTGCTCCAAGAGGCGTTGGCAATTGTGTAAGATCCTTAAATATAGGAAACTTGACCTGCACAATTTGACATGAAACCAATTGTGTCTGTATGTTTCTCCAAAAGGGAAAAAAGAATAAAAGCATGCTGCAAAACCAAAAGGCCAAAACTGATACTAATGCTGATACTTGGGGAATCCTTCGTCGACAAGAATAATAATGGTATAGAAGCACAAAAATGACCAAGTAAATAGTGGACATATAGATTAAAGAATATGGTTTGACATATAATCTATGTTGTGCTATCTCTACACTGGTATAAGTAAAAAGCGTACCAAAGGATTGAACTTCAAATGGCTACATAGTAGAATAAAATGAACACAGGATAAGACGATTGATAAGAAGTTTGATCATCAAGTTGTGCTTTTCCAACTATTTGGAGTTGGCTACTTGCTCCCTCCATTGAACTTGATACAAAGTTATATCACCAGAACATTGGTAAGGGAGCATTTTTTTTACTCAAAATGACATGTAAATTACTTATTTTCTTCTTTCACATGTTCATCAGACGTAGTCACTTCTTATAGATCAAAAGTGATTGACACAAGAAACTCCTAGTCCCAGCCTTCTAGGTGCAATCCAAGAAATGAATGAGGCAATATATAGAACCCCTTCAAAGATACGTACCTCCATTCCTTCTTGAGAGTAAAGGGCTGAACTGGTCCACTTGGTAAAAGGCTGGAGTCCAAGTTCATCAATTGCAGAAAATAGGTTACGATATGGACGCCAAAATCCTGAGTAAGAAAAAGTACCATTTAAAGGGAATGAATTGAAAAAAAAAGTCATAATTGGACATCGTCAAATGGATTTAAAGTTGCCAGTAGCTAAATATGACGAAACAACTTCCGGCAATTCGAGGAAACAAGCAGCATCAAGATATAGCATACCTTTAACGCCGATTTCTTCTGCAGGGCTGCTCCCGGATTCGAGGAGGGTGACTTCGAAGCCCTGGAGTAATCCATAAAATGATTTAACGAAACCTCATGTAGATTTTCATAGATTGAATGCTTCTCCGGTTCCATACATGAAGACCCACTCCAAACCTGCTTGCAGAGGTGATGGGCCGAGGCGAGACCAGCCCAACCGGCGCCGACAACGACCACCTTCTTCCGGATGGCGGCGTGGACAGCAGTGGAGGCAGATGAAGAGTCGGCACGGCAGCGGCAACAGCCCTCTCTCGGCCACAGGAATCGCGTCGCAACGAGAGCAGCAGGAGCAGAGGCCCACATTCTGCTCGACGGTCGTTACCCTTTTCTATCTCTTCTTGTCCTTACAATTTAGTTTATTATATATTTGACTTCATTTGAATTTTTTTTCCGGTTTAAATTAATAATTATTTGTTTCCTGTTTTGAAAGGGTAATTTACCAAAAAAATTAGATGAATATGTATTTTCTCCGATTACATATGTGATTTTAAAAATAACTAAACAATGTAATCTCTGTCTTCCTTTCACGGTTCATCTAATAAAAATTGCACGTAATCTCTTTTTTTTTCTTTTCTTTTATCACTTATGCTTGCATATATGAAATAAAAAATCTCTTTCCTCTTTAGGAAATTAGCTACACAATAGTGTTAAATTTCGAAATCAAAATTATTATGTTGCTGAATTTTAAAAATCATCAACACTGTGTTGTTAATTTCGAAAATCAACAACAACATTATTGCTAACTTAAATTTTGAGAGATCATAACTTTTGATTAGGATTGAACCACGAGACGCACAATATATCAAATCGAATATCTCTAAATGATTTTCATTTGATATATTATACGTCTTGTGATTTAATCTCAATCAAAAGTTATGATCTCTTAAAGTTTAAGTTAACAATACCATTGTTATTTTTGAAATTAGCAACATAATATATCAAATTGAAGCTTGTTTAGAGATCTTCGATCTGATATATTATGCATCTTGTGATTCAATTTCAATCAAAATTTATAGTCTCTCAAATTTTAAGTTAGTAACAACATCGCTGCTCATCTTCATGTTAAAAATCTAGGTCATAACTTTTGAATTGAGTTGAAAAATATCCCTCCTCTCAATGTAGTGAATTGTAATGATGTTTGATGGCATGGGTGTAATAAGGAGATTGAGTCGAGCACATAGGACCGAGTGAATAAGACATCTCTAATCCATCAGCCACTTTTTAAACGAAACTGACCAATAGTTGTTAGTCTGTAAAAGACCGTGTTGCTAGTTTTTAGAAGATCAGCAATACGTTGTTTCTGGTCTTTTGAAGATCAACAATATATTATAATAGCTACAAAATCGTAGATGTTACAACTACAAATTATAACTTTGAGAGATTATAATTTTTGATTCGGATTGAACTACAAGACACACAATATATCAAATTAAAGCTTGTTCAACAATCTTCAATTTGATATATTGTGTGTCCCATAGTTCAATCTGAATCAAAAACTATGACCTCTTAAAGTTAAACTTGTAGTTGTATGAGATTCCTGGCAAAGCCAATGTGCCCGCTCTCCCCATACACTAGCCACAGTATCCGAGCTAGTAGTTCTCATGGTTTACCTCCTCCGTGTTGGCCCTGGGATGGTTTGGCAAGAGCGCTGTGGGCGAGCGAATCGCCTTTTGCCACCTTGTAGTTATGAGATTTGATTTGATATATTATGCGTTCCATGATTCAATTCTAGTCAAAAGTTACGACCTCTCAAAATCTATCCAACATGCACGTTATAGTAGTTATGAAATCGTAGTTGCTACAACTGTATGTTTAACATTCATAGGACAACTTTTAATTTAGAGTAAACCATTGGGTACACAATATAACAAATCGAAGATCTTTGAACGAGTTTTAATTTGATATATTGTGTGTCCTGTAGCTCAACACGAATAAAAAGCTATGACTTCTCAAAGTTATAACTTATAGTTATAGCTGTTATGATTTCATAGCTGTTATAACGTGTTGCTGATCTTTGAAAAACTAAAAACAACGTTGTTGCTGACTTAAATTTTGAGAGATTATAACTTTTGATTTAAATTGAATTATGAGATACATAAAATATCAAATTGAAGATCTCTGAATGAGTTTCGATTTGATATATTGTGTGTCCTATGGTTTAATCATAGTAAAAAGTGTTGAGGCAATCTGTGGTCCGGAGTGACCAAGTGTTTTGATGTTTGGGCAAAGGGTTTAAGTTAGGTTTCCCTTGTGTTCTAATATGTGTATGTTGAGTGTGCAGGTTGTACAGGTGTACACATGTTGAGTCAGCTAAGGCAAGGGACAAGAGCCGAGGGAGGAGGATTCCAAGGGCAAGCCGGGAAGTGAACTTCAAAGGGCACACGTGAAGGGTGGCATGGAGACAAGTCGAGGACCTGCGTGCGCATCCGAGGGACGATAGTGATGAACCCAAAATATACTAGGTTAAAGTTGTCACGAATTGTGGGACCATCAGATTTTAAAATATTTATAAAAAGATGCTGGAAACCCTTTTTGCAATCAAAATATGAAAACGTAGTAAAGGGGCCACAGGTCGTATTTTCCTCGGGACTAGTTGATGTTGTGTGATTCGAGCTTGTATTTATGTGTCGTTTGTGAATTTTGGGTTTCAAATAAAATTGGGTTTGGGGTTGCAAGCATAAAATGAAATTGCAATGAAAGCACAAAGAAAGAAGGAAACTGAACCAAGCAACTTAAACTAGATATGGCAACCAATGAGCTCAACCAATTTTTGGAAAACCAATCTCATTTCAAATGCAAACAGAGGCTAAGCAAATAGATAGATGCAGTTTTCGGAAACAAACCAGCTTAACACACTAGTTACAATTTTTGGAAGCAAGCAAACATAAAGAGATTTCAGAAATGGTCGAATTCAATCCTAGTTAATTTCAACAACCATAGCACACTAAAACTACCTTATAACTTGATACCAATTAGTACCGAGACCTTGCTTGATACAAAGTGCCGAAATTGAACTTAACTTGATACCAAAGAATAGGAAATCTGAAATGTGCCAAAAGAATCCTATGCTAAATGGCAAATCTGTCACTGACAGCTTAGAACTATACTGATCGGATCAGCTAGAAGGATAATCTATCAGTGAATAAATTTGCTAGTGTAAATCAAGGAACCCAGGCTAAAAACTGCTCCCTCAGATTGTCCTATCACGGAGCTGAAATAAATGTCGAAAAGCAGGGCAAAGATGCAGAAATTCAGCTACAAATCAGAGCAAAAACAAACAAGCCAAACTCGGATTGAAGGGGCACAAAATGAAACCTTTCAAAATTGATCTTGGAGTGCTAGTGTACACCAACACTCGATGTAGACATTTATCAATCAATTCTT
This sequence comes from Boesenbergia rotunda, assembly GCA_024364735.1. Taxonomy (NCBI): domain Eukaryota; kingdom Viridiplantae; phylum Streptophyta; class Magnoliopsida; order Zingiberales; family Zingiberaceae; genus Boesenbergia; species Boesenbergia rotunda. Next base: position 16,856 of record JAGFNQ010003377.1, on the reverse strand, counting down.
GCAGAAATGGAACTAGAATTGCAGAAATGGGGTTTAATATGCATACAACTCAGCTAAGAGTTCAGAAATGGAATTGACAGATTTCGGATGCAGATACATAAGTCCAGTAACCACTCATTGATGCACTAAAACTGATGTGCAGATATCAGACTGATCAGTTCCAATATGATTCATATTTCTGCAGGATCAAACCATGGATGCAGCTGGAATTTGATGCAGGATATGAGGCTGAATTTCAAAACAATGGATGTGCAGAAATTCAGAATTGGTGTGCAGCAATTCAGAAACTAATTGGATGCATAAAACCCAACAAAACAACTAAATTCGATTGCACCAAGCTAATGTCACATAAGATTCCTAAGAACTAAATTCACTGGATGCAAATCGAGAATTAAAACTGAAACATTTCAAAACTGAAACCAAAGTAGCAGAAATTTAACCAAGTGCAGAATTTCAGCCAATAACTTGGCCACAAAACAAGCAAATGAACTAGAATGGATTCACTATTCTAAAGATCAGCAAGGCTTAAGTGAAACTCACATTAATTGACACAAAACGCATGAATAAATGGACTGAAATTGCAGAACAAGCTAAAATTGCAGAAATGGTTGATACGCAGGCTAAGAAAACAGGGACACAACTGATACGCAGGGATTAAGCTACAATTAAACTACAATTAAAAGCAATTATCCGCTACACACATTCCCTAACTATCAAACTTACAGAACTAAACGCAATTGAAACCAAACACAATTCAAAACTTAGACTAAGGTAGCTGATACAAACATTCAGAACAGAACAATGTAGGAATTAAAAATTACAGCTAAAGAAACTGAAATTAACTAGATGAAACAAATCCTCAACCCTTCCCGAGCTCAAAATCTCCTTGTTCGTCACGCAAGGCTGGCCTCGAACCCCTAAGCTCAACAAATCAGTGGATATCAGCTCAGCCGGGTCGAATTTGCTCAAACTGCATCAGTGGAGAAAAATTCCAATCCGAACTCTTCGATCTCAGTTTGTCGAGCTGCGATGATGATTTGGAGAAGACCTGAGCTCACCTGAGAACCCCTACAAGTGGCTCAGGTGATCGGAAATGAGTTGTAGCTGAGATTTCAGTGCTCGGACCACAGAGGATGCCGAAACCCTCAAACAAACTCTGTCCGGATGAAACTTGAGATGAATTCTCGATCGAAGCTGTCTTCCGAAGATTCAGATGATGAACTGAGGTTGGAATTGAGGTGGTCACGCCTCCTTAGATGAAAAATTGCAAAGAAAACGAAGAAAAAAAAATGAAGAACTTGCGAAGAACGGCGGAGACACGACGAGCTGAAGAGCTACAGTGAGTTTGATTAAATACTTATCAGTGGACGGTCCAGATTGATTTGGATGAATCCAACGGCTGATCTTGCTCTGATCTGACCCAAACTTTCCAGATGTTGATCAAGGGTCAGGATCTGCCTCGTGGTAGCTCGGATCCTCCAGATTTGCAACGGATGGTCCAGATCAACCTAATCTTTGAATGAACGATCTAGAGCCCTCCGAGCTTGATCCAACGGTTGATTGAGCTCTGATTGGGACGAAACCTTCAGATCTTGATCAGAATGCTTGATCAACCCTAACCCTAGCTCGGATTGCTTCAGATGGTCCCGGATGGCTCAGATCTAGTCGCTTTTGAATCGGACGGCCCAGATTAATCCGAAACTTGATAACTCGATCCGGGTCCACTTCCGACTCAAGTTTGACCCGGTATGCCCTAGGTCCATGAACCTTTCATGCATACAAAAATAGATCAAAAATTTAGTGGCCAAATAATCCAATTTTATGCAAATTTATAATTAAGTCCAAAATAAAAGGAAGTTCTAAAACCTAGGGTAATTTCACAATTAAGCAATAAAAACATAGGTCAAACATGGATTTTAACAATTAAAATAATCAACAAAATGGTACTTATCAACTCCCCCACACTTAAGCTTGAGCGTCTCGCGAAACTACTAAATAAGTATCCCCTTGATTTCTTAAGCATAATTAGAAGCAATTGAAAAGAAATTACCTAAGGTTGTCAATTCTCAAAAATCTAAGCTCTATGGATTAATATCTCGTCCTTAAATCAACAACTTAGCCTTTTCATCCATCATGATTCATTGAGATGAATTTAACTCACTAGCCTTTCAAGGAAAATTTTGGGTGACTCTCTTCTTAAGTTCTAAGTTGATGATGGAAGTGGAGCTCACTCAAACACACATGCTTCTTGCACTACCATAGGCTTGCTTATTGTCTACTCTCCACCATTATTCATGATTAGGATCAACATCTACAAAAACAAGTGAAAACATGGAAAATGGTAAGAAATGGAGTAAAAGCCAAGGAAATAAAAAAATTGATGGAGTGGAAGACTTGAGTGCTCAAGGATGTTTCCAATGAACTCTGCCCTCTTTACAGTCCTCTAATGATATCAAAAGTATAGTGAAGTCAAACTTGAATAATGCCCTTTTAATTGGATGAAGAAACCTTCCTTGGTTCCAATGTGCCAAGTTTGCCCTTTTTGTGTCATTTTTCTTTCTCTATTCTTTTTTCCTGATTTTTCCTCTTTTCCTTTCTCTCTAGTAAGGTCAGAAATGAAATGGGGCAAAACTTGGGTTCTAATGAGAACATCTTCACTAATTCATGGTGCCAAAACTTAAGTTGGATGCCACTTGTTCCTTTGTTTTTCTGTTTTTTTTTTCTTTTTTCAAACTTGTTGCTGCCGACTCCCTGATTTTGTTGCAGCTTCCTTTTGTTCCATCATTATGCGCTCAGCTCCAAAATTCTTATCAGAATTAGCTCCAATTCACACTGCCATGAGCCTCAAATGAATTGCTATTCTCAACTTGACTATACATTTAGTTTGTTGCTGCCCTTCTTAAGTTCCTGCACTGCTTTGTTCCAATTTTCAGCACCATGCACTTAATTTCAGAGTCCAAGATCATTCAGTTCCTCATTCTTGCACTTCTCGGATTTCTTAATAGCAGTTAGCATTAACTATAAGTGGAGAGTTTAAAGGCTTCACTTTGAACTCATTGCTGAACTCAACTGCACTGCAAGTTTCTGTTTTTGTTTTTGTTTTGTTTTTACAGCAGTTAGATCCAATCAGCCACCTTCTTATGATCAGTAATTGATGTTCTTAACAATCTCTGATACCATTATGTACTTATTTCCCAGATCCACAGCCTTAGAAAACCCAGATTCATCTCAAGTTGATACAAAACTGCCTCCCTATCATTCCATCTGATTTTTTTTTTCTTTTCCCAGCTGCAATTTTTTTCTGTTTTAATCTGAGAATCCGACCATTAAGCTACTGCTTTTGGAACCACTGCAGACAAATAATCTTATCCGAAACTTGGCTCATGGCAGCTTGTATTCTTCATTCATCAGCCCTAAAATTCAGCACTCGGCAGATTACAGCTCTCAATGCAATGCCATTCAAATTTTCAGCTGCAGATTTTCCTGCATTTCCTTGCTTCAAAAAGCTTCAATTCAGCCTCCATTCAACTTCTCAGCCTTCAATTCAGATTGTCTTCAGCTTGTTTTTAGCTGCAGTTCAGATTCTACACAAACTGTTTTTCTCTTCTCTTTTTTTTTCCGTTTCGGCATCTGTTTTCATTTCCACTTCTCAGCCGAGTTCAACTTGAGGTTCAACTTCCTTGGATCTTCAAATAATGATCAAGAATCTTCAATTGTTTTCAATCTTTGTCCACTTCCCTTTCTTGCAACTCCACTTGGCATATGGATTCCTTTTCATTTTTTTTTCTTTTAAGTCCACAGAAATCTTCCTTCAACCGGATTCAATGATGGTTGCAATGAGAGAAACACTTCTCCTCCAATTCACAACTGAATTCCCACTTGTTCTTGGTACCAAGCTCCACTCAATTGGGCAAATTTTTTTTTTCGATATGAAGTGCATCCTTGATAAAAATTGATTCCAAATCACTAATCACTCTCCCACACTTAATTCTTTGTCCGTCTCGGGCAAAGTAGTATCAAGAAAACATCCCAAGCAAACAAATCCATAGAAAAAATGGGGTTAAGAGTAGGAATAAAGAAAGACAAATAGAATAGACATGATTTTTGCCAAAATTGATATGGAAAGGTAAACCAAGTAATTAGCCTCTATAGATGTGATCCAATCATTGAAATATGGTTTTGAAAGAACCTAAGCAAGTTCTAGAGTACGATAACATATGTGTATCACAAAAGTAAGGCTAATTTTCAATAGGCAAAAATAATTCATCTCAAGTCCTCAATTAAGAATCTAAAACCAAGTAGTACTCAAGCATCCAAGATTTCATCCATTAGCTCAAACCCTAAGTTTTAACAACCAAATTTAATTTATTTTCCACGAGATTCTAAAATGATATGGAGATAACCTAGAGGGATACTTTTATTTCTAATCATGCAAGAAAAAGTGCGAAAAGAAATAACAAGATATTTACAATGACTCCTATGCATTCTACTCTACTCATGCATTTATTAGTAAGGACTCAATTCAAAGGAAAATTCTAATTCTAGAAAGCATGAAAATGAAAAATGCAATAAAAGAAAATGCAAGAAAGAACAATCTCCCCTTTATTTCTGGTGGATGAAGTCTGTCAAGCAGTAGCCTCCATCGTGGTAGTGGAGGAGTATGGGTGGCTGAGAGAATTCGGACTCCCCCACACTTGAACTTTACAAAAATTTGCTCTGGTGGCCTAAGGCGATTCAGGTTCAAGATCCATGTCAGAGGTGGAGTACTTTGAATTAAAATAAAATCAACTCCTCCTTCTTGATGCCTTTTGAAATTTCTTCCAGGAGGCTGGAGTCTGTTCAGATGGAGCACCCACTCCTGAAGTCTTCTAGACCCTGCAAAATAATGTAATACCTCTCTCAAGCGTGCAGGGCAAGACAGAAATAAAATAATATCAGTCTCTGCATGCAATGTATCCAAAACTGCATCATGTCCAATGAAATCAATTTGTGGTGCCTCAATAAATTTTTCACAATTATTTCCTACAAAATTTGCATCCAAAAACTCATCACAAATAATAAAATCAATTTTTGGCACTTCAATTGAAATATCACAATTATTTTCCATCAAGGATGTATCAAGCAATGTGTCACAGCCAATAAAATCAATCTTAGGTGCCTCAATGAATTTTTCACAATTATTTTCAGCATAAGATATATCAAAAGACTCATCACAATAATCAACAACACTAGGCACTTCTAAAAATTTTTCACTATCAGCATTTTCATGATATGTATCCCAACATGCTTCATTTTTAGCAAATTCAACACTAGGTACCTCTAGGGATTTTTCACAATCAAATTCCACAAGAGATGCATCCCTAAGTATATCACAAACAATAAAATTAGTTTGAGGTACCTCTATGCAATTTTCAGAAAAATTAGGAGGAGTATTTACCTGATCATGCTGAAAAATACCTGAAGGTTCTACAAGAGTAGATGTAACCATGTTCTCCTCCTGGTCAAGTAAATGCTCCACTTCAGGCTCTGGTTCTGGTGGACACTCAACTAAAACAGGTGATCCTTGAATTCTTGCTTCCACTATGCAAGTCCCTACACTTTCTGATAATTGTGGTGGTTCCTGGGGCTTAGTGCAATCCCCTACACCTATAGAATCATCTCCTATGCATGTTTCCTCAGTATCATCTGCAACAACCATGTTAGAAAAATTAGGATAATTAACAACTAAATCATCACAAGATAAAAGTATAGAATGATCCTGTAGAGTTTCAGAATTGAATTCAAAACTATCACAAGCCCTGCTATCAATCTCCTCCAATGCCTCTAATTCAGTAGGAATGGGTGATTCTTGGGGCTCAGTGCAATCCCCTACACCTATAGATTCATCTGATTGTCCTAATCTTTGAGCTTGTATTTGATTCCATTGATCTTGCATGTTTTGAAGCCTTTGTTGTTGTTCTTGAAAAATTTGCTGTTGTTGTTTTTGAAAACTTTGCTGTTGTTGTAGAATTTGTTGCAACATCTCTATCATCCTTTGTTGTTGTTTCTCACTCCAATCAGGATTCTCAAAGCCTCCTTGGTTAGTGTGGAACTCTTGTTGGTCTTGAAATGTAACATAAGGCTGCTGAAGACCAAGAGTAGACTGTGCATTCTGAAATGGAGACTGCGGGGGCTGATCAAATGGTTGAACAGGCTGATTAAACTGCTGAAAAGTTGTTTCACCACTTGGTGGAGATGGCTGAAAATTATGATTCTGGAATTCTTGGATCTGAGGTTGAAATTGTGGTGGTGAAAACTCAAATTGAGTGGGCTGAAAATTCTATTTTTGTTGCTGGAAATTCTGATTAATGGGCTGTGAGGGCTGGAAAAATGGTTGGTTTTGAGGTGGAAATGTTTGAAACGATTGGCAACCTTGCTGCCCTTGTTGATATGGCTGGAATTGAGGTTGAAATTGATTATTTTCATGCTGAAAACTTGCAAAAGGCTGCTGGAAATTTTGGTTAAGATGCTGAAATTCTTGCTAAAATTGTTGGAATTGCGGTTGGAATTGTTGTGGTGGCTGGAATTGTTGTAGTTGCTGAAATTGAGGCTGAGGTGGCTGATCGAAACTCTGGAATTGTGGCTTCCCATTCTGAATTTGTTGGAAATTTGGTTGATTTGGCTGAAAATTTTGGAGAGGCTGCCCTTGCTGAAATTGTTGAAATTGTGGCTGACAAAACTGATTTGGTTGCTCAAAAACTGAAAATTGGGGCTGCCCATTCTGAATTTGTTGGAAATTTGAGTAGGGTTGTTGGAAATCTTGCTGTGGTGGCTGCTGAAATTGCTGGAAAGGCTGACAGTCTGAATAGGGCTGCTGCAATTGGTTGAGAGGCTGACATTGTGGCTGCCCTTGTTGGAATTGATAGTTTGGTTGCTAAAAATTTGAATAGGATTGCTGAAACATTTTGATCTTGCAGCCCTGTCACAAAACAAACAAGAAAAATGACAGCAACTGTATACAAAAGATAAAGCAAAAGAAAATAGAATCAAATGATATGCCCAAAAGCACACAAGCAAAAAATCAAACAAATCAACTAGTTGCTTCCCCGGCAACGACGCCAAAAATTTGATGAACCCAAAATATACTAGGTTAAAGTTGTCACGAATTGTGGGACCATCAGATTTTAAAATATTTATAAAAAGATGCTGGAAACCCTTTTTGCAATCAAAATATGAAAACGTAGTAAAGGGGCCACAGGTCGTATTTTTCCTCGGGACTAGTTGATGTTGTGTGATTCGAGCTTGTATTTATGTGTCGTTTGTGAATTTTGGGTTTCAAATAAAATTGGGTTTGGGGGTTGCAAGCATAAAATGAAATTGCAATGAAAGCACAAAGAAAGAAGGAAACTGAACCAAGCAACTTAAACTAGATATGGCAACCAATGAGCTCAACCAATTTTTGGAAAACCAATCTCATTTCAAATGCAAACAGAGGCTAAGCAAATAGATAGATGCAGTTTTCGGAAACAAACCAGCTTAACACACTAGTTACAATTTTTGGAAGCAAGCAAACATAAAGAGATTTCAGAAATGGTCGAATTCAATCCTAGTTAATTTCAACAACCATAGCACACTAAAACTACCTTATAACTTGATACCAATTAGTACCGAGACCTTGCTTGATACAAAGTACCGAAATTGAACGTAACTTGATACCAAAGAATAGGAAATCTGAAATGTGCCAAAAGAATCCTATGCTAAATGGCAAATCTGTCACTGACAGCTTAGAACTATACTGATCGGATCAGCTAGAAGGATAATCTATCAGTGAATAAATTTGCTAGTGTAGATTAAGGAATCCAGGCCAAAAACTGCTCCCTCATATTGTCCTATCACGGAGCTGAAATAAATGTCGAAAAGCAGGGCAAAGATGCAGAAATTCAGCTACAAATCAGAGCAAAAACAAACAAGCCAAACTCGGATTGAAGGGGCACAAAATGAAACCTTTCAAAATTGATCTTGGAGTGCTAGTGTACACCAACACTCGATGTAGACATTTATCAATCAATTCTTGCAGAAATGGAACTAGAATTGCAGAAATGGGGTTTAATATGCATACAACTCAGCTAAGAGTTCAGAAATGGAATTGACAGATTTCGGATGCAGATACATAAGTCCAGTAACCACTCATTGATGCACTAAAACTGATGTGCAGATATCAGACTGATCAGTTCCAATATGATTCATATTTCTGCAGGATCAAACCATGGATGCAGCTGGAATTTGATGCAGGATATGAGGCTGAATTTCAAAACAATGGATGTGCAGAAATTCAGAATTGGTGTGCAGCAATTCAGAAACTAATTGGATGCATAAAACCCAACAAAACAACTAAATTCGATTGCACCAAGCTAATGTCACATAAGATTCCTAAGAACTAAATTCACTGGATGCAAATCGAGAATTAAAACTGAAACATTTCAAAACTGAAACCAAAGTAGCAGAAATTTAACCAAGTGCAGAATTTCAGCCAATAACTTGGCCACAAAACAAGCAAATGAACTAGAATGGATTCACTATTCTAAAGATCAGCAAGGCTTAAGTGAAACTCACATTAATTGACACAAAACGCATGAATAAATGGACTGAAATTGCAGAACAAGCTAAAATTGCAGAAATGGTTGATACGCAGGCTAAGAAAACAGGGACACAACTGATACGCAGGGATTAAGCTACAATTAAACTACAATTAAAAGCAATTATCCGCTACACACATTCCCTAACTATCAAACTTACAGAACTAAACGCAATTGAAACCAAACACAATTCAAAACTTAGACTAAGGTAGCTGATACAAACATTCAGAACAGAACAATGCAGGAATTAAAAATTACAGCTAAAGAAACTGAAATTAACTAGATGAAACAAATCCTCAACCCTTCCCGAGCTCAAAATCTCCTTGTTCGTCATGCAAGGCTGGCCTCGAACCCCTAAGCTCAACAAATCAGTGGATATCAGCTCAGCCGGTCGAATTTGCTCAAACTGCATCAGTGGAGAAAATTCCAATCCGAACTCTTCGATCTCAGTTTGTCGAGCTGCGATGATGATTTGGAGAAGACCTGAGCTCACCTGAGAACCCCTACAAGTGGCTCAGGTGATCGGAAATGAGTTGTAGCTGAGATTTCAGTGCTCGGACCACAGAGGATGCCGAAACCCTCAAACAAACTCTGTCCGGATGAAACTTGAGATGAATTCTCGATCGAAGCTGTCTTCCGAAGATTCAGATGATGAACTGAGGTTGGAATTGAGGTGGTTACGCCTCCTTAGATGAAAATTTGCAAAGAAAACGAAGAAAAAAATGAAGAACTTGCGAAGAACGGCGGAGACGCGATGAGCTGAAGAGCTGCGGTGAGTTTGATTAAATACTTATCAGTGGACGGTCCAGATTGATTTGGATGAATCCAACGGCTGATCTTGCTCTGATCTGACCCAAACTTTCCAGATGTTGATCAAGGGTCAGGATCTGCCTCGTGGTAGCTCGGATCCTCCAGATTTGCAACGGATGATCCAGATCAACCTAATCTTTGAATGGACGATCTAGAGCCCTCCGAGCTTGATCCAACGGTTGATTGAGCTCTGATTGGGACGAAACCTTCAGATCTTGATCAGAATGCTTGATCAACCCTAACCCTAGCTCGGATTGCTTCAGATGGTCCCGGATGGCTCAGATCTAGCCGCTTTTGAATCGGACGGCCCGGATTAATTCGAAACTTGATAACTCGATCCGGGTCCACTTCCGACTCAAGTTTGAACCGGTATGCCCTAGGTCCATGAACCTTTCATGCCTACAAAAATATATCAAAAATTTAGTGGCCAAATAATCCAATTTTATGCAAATTTACAATTAAATCCAAAATAAAAGGAAGTTCTAAAACCTAGGGTAATTTCACAATTAAGCAATAAAAACATAGGTCAAACATGGATTTTAGCAATTAAAATAATCAACAAAATGGTACTTATCAGATAGCCGGTGGAAGAGGACTTCAAGGGGCAAGCCAAAGGAGAGGACCTGAAGGCTCACGTGGAGGAGGGCCGAGAGAGTGAGTAGGAGTGCTGTGGTAAGCTGGGCAGTCGACTGGGGGTTGTCCAGTCGACTGCCAAAACTCACAGAATGGATTTGGCCCTGGACCAGTCAACTGCTCTGGGAGCAGTCGACTGGTGTACAGCTGGATTCGAACGTTGGGGTTGTCAACGGTCGAATTCTGAGTGGGGCAGTCGACTGCCCTGGGAGCAGTCGACTGCTAGCGAGGTTTTCATCCCGAGTTCTATTTAAAGAGAACTCGGTTTGGGCTGAGTCTCTTGACGAAACTCGCTTGGGTAAAGTGAGTTAGTAGTCATTTGTGCCCAGATCTTGTCAAAGTGATTGTGGTGAGGTTTCTCCACCCACAAGGAACGACGAGGGCTAATCGGAAGTTATCCAGGGATTGATCCACCAATGAATTCTTGGATTAGTCACCCGTCTGGGGTGGATACCAAGTAAACTCTTGTTGTTAGCATTGTACTCTGTTTCTTTTGCATATTATTGTTCTGCTGCGCTAACGACAATTGTAGAGATCGAAATCGAAAACGTGTCATTCACCCCCTCCCCCCCCTCTAGCACGCCAAGACGATCCATCAAAAAGTTATGGTCTTTTGAAAGTCAACTTAAAATCATCAATACAATACATTGTGTTGTTAATTTTTCGAAATCAATAACAAAGTGTTGCTGACTTAAACTTTGAGAGATCTTTTGACTTAAACTAAAGCATGAGATGCACAATATATCAAATCGAAGATCTCTGAATGAGCTTCGATTTGATATTGTACATCACATTGTTTAAACTCAGAATATAATGTTATGGTCTTTTGAAGATCAACAATCAATAGCATAAAATCAGCAACACAAAACATTATCTTGCTGATTTCGAAAAATTTATTGTGTTGCTCATTTGCAACACAATGTTGTGTTGCTGATTTCGAAGCAACACAATATATTATGTTGTTGATTCTATGGCTGATCTTCAAAAGACCAACTTTTAATTGAGATTAAATCACGGGATGCACGATATATCAAATCAGCAACACAAAACATTGTCTTGCTGATTTCGAAAAATTTATTGTGTTGCTCATTTGCAACACAATGTTGTGTTGCTGATTTCGAAGCAACACAATATATTATGTTGTTGATTCTATGGCTGATCTTCAAAAGACCAACTTTTAATTGAGATTAAATCATGGGATGCACGATATATCAAATCGAAATTTATTTAGAGATCTTGAATTTGATATGTTTTGCATCTCATGATTCAATCTTAGTTAAAAGTAATGATCTTTAAAGTTTAAGTCAGGAACAATTTTATTAGTCTTTCGAAGATTAGCAACACATTATAGCAACTACGAAATCGTAGTTACTAAAATTACAAGTTATAACTTTAAGATTGCTACAACTTTTGATTCAGATTGAACTACAAGATGCATAATATATCAAATCAAAACTCATTTAAAGGATCAGCAACACAATGTTGCTAATTTCGAAAATAGCAACAATGTTGTTGTTGACTTAAACTTTGAAAGATCAAAACTTTTGTTGGTGATTGAACGACGGTACACACAATATATTAAATCGAAGATCTTTGAACGTGCTTCAATTTACTATATTGTGCATCCCGTGATTTAATCTCAATCAAAAGTTATAATTTCTCAAAGTTTAAGTCGTAATAATAGTGTTGTTGATTTTCAAAAATCAGTAATATAGTGTTGCTGATTTTTGAAAATTAGTAGCAATGTTTTTGTTGACTTAAACTTTGAGTTATCATAACTTTTGACTGTAATTGAATTGTAGGATGACTAGATATCAAATTAAAGATCTCTAAATGAGGTTCGATTTAATATATTATGAGTCTCGTAGTTAAATCTTAGTAAAAAGTTTAACCTCTCAAAGTTTAAATTAGCAATAACAGTGTTGTTGATTTTCGAAATCAGCAACACAGTGTTGCTGATTTCAAAATCAACAACAACGTTGTTGCAAACTTAAAACATTGAGTGATTATAATTTTTGATAGTGATTGAACCACAAGATGCATAATATATCAAATTGAAGATCTCTAAACGAGTTTCGATTTGATATATTATGCATTTTATGGTTCAATATCAGTCAAAAGTTATGGTCTCTCAAAGTTTAATTCAGTAATAACAATTACTGATTTTCGAAATCATCAATAACAGTGTTGCTAATTTTAAAAATCAGCAACAACGTTGTTGCTAACTTAAACTTTAAGAAATCATAACTTTTGACTGTGATTGAATCGCGAGATGCACAAAATATTAAATCGAAAATCTTTGAACGAGCTTCAATTTGATTTGTTGTGCATCCCGTGGTTCAATCTCAGTCAAATGTTATGCTTTCTCAAAGCTTAAGTCAATAATAACAATGTTGCTAATTTTTGAAAATCAGCAATGTCGTTGTTGTTGACTTAAATTTTAAGAGATCATAAATTTTGATTAGGATTGAACCGCAGGGCACATAATATATTAAATTGAAGATCTCTGAACGAGCTTCGATTTAATATATTATGCGTCTTGTGATTGAATCTAGTCAAAGTTGTCACGCCCTTGAGATGATGCTTGCTCGAAAAATGAGCAACATCTCCTCTATACAAACAACATATGAATCCTGGATACAATAGCCACATGGCTCAACAATACATGTCATCAGCCAACACGGCTGGAAATAAGATAAATCACAACCATACAGTTTAATACTATAGTTCACACGATTGAATCAACAACCACACAGTTTAATACTATAGCCCACACAGCTGCATCAATAACCATGCAGTTTAAATGCAACCACACGACCGATACAATCACAAAACACACAATGGAAGACTTAGAGCGTAAGACCAAAAATGACTTACCGTGAGTTGGCTTGGCTTAACTCAACAATCACAAAATAAACACAAATAGCTACGGGGCTGAAATATAAGACCACAATATAATAGTACACAACCGAAACCATAAATCCAATGTACCCATAGTGTGTCGTGGGACCGATAGTCAGGATACTCCAAGCGGTTCCATATCATCTACATGCTACATGGGAAAAACAAAAACATACAGATGGTGGCGAGTCTGAGTAACTCAGCGGGTAATAGAAATATATGTTGATGCAGTCTGGCCCTGATTGTTGTTTTGGTGTTGACACCGATTTTAGTTTAGGTGGATGATTATTGATGATTATGATGAAGTCCTGATCGGGGATCAGGTATGGTATGGAAAATCCTAGCTTGGAGGGCTAGGAGTTGGAAAATCCTAACCTGGAGGGTTAGGTGTTGAAAATCCTAGCTTGGAGGGCTAGGTGTGTGAAAAGTCCTAATTCGGAAGAGGTGGGTGAAAAGTCCTAGCTTGGAGGGCTAGGTGAAAAGTCCTAACTTGGAGGGTTAGGTGCAAATTCCCATCTTGGAGAATTAGGTGAAAAAGTCCTGGCTTGGAGGGTCAGGTCCTAGCTTGGAGGGCTAGGTTTGGAAAAGTCCTAATCCGGAAGAGTTGGGTGAAAAGTCCTAGCTTGGAGGGCTAGGTGAAAAGTCATAGCTTGGAGGGCTAGGTGAAAAGTCCTAACTTGGAGGGTTAGGTGCAAATTCCCAACTTGGAGGGTTAGGTGAGAAATCCTTAGCTTGGAGGGCTAAGGTGGTTGGAGCCCCCTGGATCGGTCTGGTGACCGATCAGGGAGTTGGCACAGTGCTCCTTCGTGGATCGGTCTGGTGACCGATCCAGCGATGACTGATCGGTCTGGTGACCGATCAGGGAGCGAACAGTGAGGTTGAGTTCCCTTGCTGATCTGCTCCTGATCGGTCTGGTGACCGATCAGGATCACTGTGCAGATTGTTCTGGAGAACGATCCAGCATCGCGGGTTCCTCACTAAGATCGATCAGGATGGTGCCTGATCGGTCTGAGCATGATCTGATCGGTCTGGTGACAGATCAGGAGACACTCTGATCGGTCGGGTGACCGATCAGGAGGTCTGGACCGCGAAGCTCAGAAATCGCTCAATAAAGGGGTGGATCGGTCCGGTGATCGATCCACAACCTGGAATCGGTCTGGTGATCGGTCCAGGAGAATCTCAAAGAAATCACGATTTCTGATTGAGCGTTGGGGACCGATCAGGACAGAGCCTGATCTGTTTGGACCCAGCCTGATCGGTCTGGTGACCGATCAGGAGGCTCTCTGATCGGTCTGGTGATCGATCACTTTAATTCAAATTGTACTGTCAGACGCTCTGATCGCGCCTGACCATATCCGATTCGCTGCTGTTTGCTTCTGATATTTGATTTACTGTGTGATATACTACACTAACAGTCTGATTAAGCTGCAGGTGACAGGGGAGGATTCAAACACTCAAGGAGAAGTCAATGGAGGCTTTCCTTGGAGCAGGTTTGTCCGTTTTTCTATCTCAGGTTGCAACGGCCGAGCTGCAGACTAGAGCTGAGACTGGAGCTTGGCTGAGGGAAGCTCAGGGATTCCAGGGATAGCTCAGTGGTAGCTGGCGTTGGCAGATGAGCAGCTGGGAGCTGCAGGGATGGTGTCATCTGATGCTTGGTGGAGAAACAAAAAGGAGAAGAAGACTTCGGCTGAAGCAGAGAAGTGTTCGACAGTTTTCTGTGTTGAGCTTGCTGAAGTTCTTGCTGCGCTTTGTGTTTCTCCACAACTTGATTGCTGTGTTTCTGAAATCTTCATCACTTTGAGCAAGCAACTGCAATCGAGAAGCAACCAACTCTTACGGAAGTGCTGGGAGGAAAGAACAAGGAGCTTGGAGTCCAACAGTGAGAAGACACGAAGGAGGGAGTCCTTGCGTGAGATCGTCGCTGGGTGGAGCTCGGGATAAGCTCGCTGTGCTCTTGTCCTTGCTAGGTGCTGAGTAAGAGTATTCTCTGTGTTTCATTAAGCTTAACTCTATATTCTTGCTTGAAACGCTGTGGAGAGGTTTCTCCACCGAGAAGGAGGTTGCGTTATATCCGGTGAACACCGGGGCTTGATCTGTCGACGATCAAGGGATCGCCCACCTTAAGGGCACTCCTAGGAGTAGGGGCAAGTTATCCCCGAACCTTATAAACCCTTTTGTTAGCGATCTTGGTAGCTGTCGTTGTTTGCTTTCATTTCTATTTTTAGTTTACTGCACTGCTTCGTTTTCCTTTGCTTCTTCCGCTATGCTACTGATAAGTTAAGTGCAGAAATCTTGATAAGTGCCAAAGGTGAAAGAGATTGGCTATATTCACCCCCCCTCTCTAGCCATCCGGTTTCCAACAAGTGGTATCAGAGCTTGGGGCTCTGTTTGCGGCTTAACATCCGAGAGTTATCAACAAGATGTCCTTGAGAGAAGGATTTTCCACCACCCGACCTCCATTCTTCGATGGTGCTGATTTCCAATATTGGAGATCGAAGATGGAATATTATTTGAAGATGGACATCCATACTTGGTTCGCGGTGAAGGAGGGATTCACCCCTCCTAAGGATGATGAAGGTAAAGAACTCGAATCGTGGAGGTGGACTGTTGAACAAACTAGGAAGAGTGAAGCCGACGCGAAGGCGGTTGTCACTCTACAATGTGGCATGAACAAAGACCAACTCATCAAGGTTGGTCCTTTCGCAAGTGCAAAGGACTTGTGGAACAAACTCATCGAACTCCATGAGGGCACCCGAGACTCAAGAATCGCCAAGAGGGACTTGTTCCTCAATCAACTCCAAAACCTCTCCATGAAGGAGAATGAAACGGTAAGTGAGCTCCATAGCCGGTTCAAGGAAGTTCTCAATGGACTTCATTCGATTGATGAAAAGGTCGAGAATCGCGACCTTGTGAGGTATGTCTTGAAAGCCTTTCCAAGGAATGCTTTGTGGTCATCCATGGTGGATGCCTACAAAGTTTCCAAGGATCTATCCATTGTAAAGTTAGATGATTTATTTTGTGAGATGGAATTGCATGAAATGGCTAACAAGGCCCCAAGGAGAAGGGGATTGCCTTAGTTCAGGGGACCGGAATCAACAAGAAGAAGAAGGAGAAGAAGAAGGAGAAGGAGGTCTCTTCGTCTTCATCCTCTTCCGAATCCGAGACGATTTCGAGGAAGATGGCAGCGGCTCCTTCTTCTCCGAGATGGCGAACTTCGTGCGAAGGATGATGCGAAGGAATCGACGTTTCAAGAGTAGAGGTAACTCTAGTGAATCCAACTTGATAAGACTAATGCATCTTGCTTTGAGTGTGGTAGAAAAGGGCATTTTCAAGATGAATGTCCGAAACTAAGAAAAGGAAGAGAAATCCAAAAAAAGAAGAGAAATCCAAGAAGAAGAAGAAGGCCTTGAAGGCCACTTGGGATGAGTCATCCTCAAGCTCATCCGATGAAGAGAAGGAGGAGAAGAGCACAAGGCAAGTGGCACTCATGGCTCTTGGAGAGGAGAGCAGTGATGAATCTTCAAGCTCCTCAAACGCGGCTTCATCATCTTCGGATGATGAAGAGGTAACTTCTCCCGAGCTTGAAAATGTTATAGAGCAATTGCATGTTTAACTAGTATGCTTAAGAAATCAAAGAATAAGGTTAAAGCATTGCAATTAGAAATTGATCAATTGAAATTATCTAGATTGATGATTTGCATGTTGAATTGTTAGAAGATGAAATTAAATCATTGAAACTTGAAGTTGAAAAGTTGAAATCCTCTAAGGTTGAGGAAGTCAATGTTGCATGAACTTGTTAGTAGAAGAGAACAAATCATTGAAGAGTGAAGTTGAGAAGCTCAAGAATATTCTTGGAAGTTCTCAACTAGCTCTAAGACCCTAGACATGATCCTAAAT
>JAGFNQ010003376.1:710147-752428 GCA_024364735.1 Boesenbergia rotunda | reverse complement strand
TATCCTTCTTAGTACTTACTGCTTGACCCTTTGACATACTCGAATTTATTTTCCATACAGTATCTATGCTTGATACTCTGATTCTAGAGAGTACACATATTTATTGATACCTAGCATTATTGCATGCATAGTAAGTTATTTGTATATCATGATTTATGCTTCAGACCAGAGCATATCATTTTGAGGTTTGCTTGATGAGTGTTAGTATCATGTACAATCTTTGCATTATTGCATAACTGACAATCCTGGACTCTTTTTATGGTTGAGACGGATCGTTAATCACATCAGGATTTGCACACACTGTCACTCATGGGTTATTGGTACTATCAGGAGGGTGTGTGCAGTTGCCCTGTCAAGGCTCCGCTCGGCCACTCATGGGTAGTGGTATCCGCAGCGTGGTAGCAGACAGAGATCCCTCCTCTTTCCCATGATATGAGAAGATGAGAGCGGTGCTCCCCCATATGATTTGGGGTAGGACGGGTGTGATCTCCGCTAGCATCCTGTCTACTCGATCACTCAGGAGCAGTGATGGCAGAGTGCGTACAGTTGTCATTGCATCATATGTACGATTGCATAGATTGCATTTGTTTGTGTTTACTGCACTTATTTGAGCTATGTTTACTGCATTTGGATGTCATGCACATACAGGAGGTATTTTATTTGCTTATGGTCTGGTTACCTTTCAGGTTCAGGGATTTGTGACCATCATACCCCGCAGGTGAGTTTGATACGGGTATATTTTGCATGTAGTGTATCGAGCATATATTCTGATATCCCCTTTTGAGACTATATTTGCTTGCTTCTATGCTGCTATTGTATAACCTTTTTATCGTTATGCATATCTATTTGTTTATATATTCATGAAGTCCCCCTGGACTCATAATTGTTTGTTTATTTTTCCTTTTCAGGTTGATGCCGTCAGGAGAGCCTAGTAGCCGGTCCCGTTGATCTCGTAGTATTTTTATTTTGTTCGCATTTTCCCTTGGGTTATGATTGGAATGTGTTTCTCATTTTATATATGTTGGTAGACTTGTCACACATGTCATGGTTTTATGTATTTGCTTGTCGGTTTACCAGAGGGCATTTTGGAATTTGGTTTTATAATGGTACCTTTATACTAGTGACGATGGATGTTTATTTATCTTTATTCATTATTTATTTACTATCTATTTGGATGGGATATGTGTGGAGGTCACGGAGGTCATATTGTGTATGTTCATGATTCATATTGTCCGTTGTACAGGGGAGGTGTTGTCCGATTTTCGTCGGACATGCAACTCCTTTGGGCGTGACAGTTTAGGCCCAAAGTGGATAATATCATACTATTATGAAGATACCTAAATTCTTTCAGTCCTAACACATTGTTGTTATGAGCATATCCGATGAATATACAATCGATAAGTCTTTGGTCCTATCTTTATCCATTTCGGATTAAGAATGGATGATTTCTTTCCATTCCACAACTCATAACGACACTTATCTATTTCCTAATGCAAACTTAAAATGGATGATTTTTATGTCCTTGTGTATGATGTAAGTGTTAGGATGTATACTAAAAGTCTTGTCTTTTCTGTATGGACATTCACATTTTGAAAGAGAATCACAATAACACTGATGTATGTTTATATTAGTATGTACATAACTGTCTGATACTTTGCATTGTAGATAACATGGTGTGTGGTGACACACAGAAGATCATATTATCAGTCCCTTGCATAGTATAAGTAGAGGCTCACAACCGAGATGAAGTTGGACAAACCATTGGGATGATTATAGTGTAATTAGGTGTGGTTTATCTTGACCATAGAATTACGCTAGTGCACTTTGTGTGTATTGAGCATGACCAAAATAGAGGAGATTCAATTTGTACTGACTTAATAATTGGATCGGACCTCGATTTATTATGGAGTACAATATCTAAATCTCGATATAATAACGGGCACGTGTACTTAGTATTTTATTTCTTTGATTTACCAATGGGCGAGATTTATTCTGTTAAATCGATAGACCTAGTAAGTTGGGAAATAATATTATGTACATGGTGTATCGTTGATTATTGACGGAATTCGTGTCTTGGTGAGTCGGGATGATGATGTCCCCTTGATGAGCTCATAAGGTTCATCATATTAAACCCTGCAGGTGGACTTGGTCCAACATGATGATAAGGATGAGTGATACTAGTCAAGGAGTTAGAGGTTGATTAATGAAAATTGTCAGTAATTTAAATTAATCGCCAGACATTTGATATCTTAAACACGGGGAGATTGATGTACTCATAATAGGTGGAGCTCATATGTAAATATGGAAGTTGGTGAGGTAGTTCAATGAGGATCCTTTAGTGGAATGGATCTTCATTAATGAATCGAGTTTGGATCCATTAGCAGGCCAACACCCAACTCGTCCCTATTGTAACCTATAAATATCCCATGAGCCATCAAGAAAAAAACCCTAAATCTCTCTCTTCTTTCCCCTCTCTCTCTCCCTCTCTCTCCTTTGATGAGCGGCGCCGACCATCAAGAGGTTGTGGTTTTGCATGCTAAGAAATCGAACTGTGGCTGTTTCTTCTCCAAAACTTGGACAGCAAGTTAGCGGTTGGTTTTGCATGCAGCAAACGGACAACTTCTCCAATACGTTGCTGCTCCAAAATTGGACAGCAGGCAAGCGTGGAGTGGTCGGCAACTGTTGTCGAGTTGCTGAAGAGATTGCTGTGGAGTTGCTGTGGTGTTGCTGAGGAGAAGACCGTTGTCGCTGAGGAGAAGACAACTGTGCTGAGCAATTCTGGTCAGCATCTGCTCCGGTCAGCAAAGACAGCAACTCCTCACGAGTTGCTTCTCCGGTCAACATTTGCTCCGGTCAGCAATTGCTGTGGATTTGCTGAGGAGAAGACAGCTTCTCCGGTCAGCAACTTCTCCGGTCAGCTGCTGTGGATTTGCTGAGGAGAAGACAACAATTCCGGTCAGCAACTTCTCCGGTCAGCAGTCCGGTCAACAACTGCTGTGGAGTTGCATCATCTCCTTCTTTGGTCGGCTCAAACAAGGAGAGAAAGAAGGGTTTTGTTTGGTGGCGCCGATTCTTGTTAGACCGTCATCCACATGACGTCCAAAGAAGAGATAGGTCATATAATAGAAGATCATAAGGTAAAGAGAGATACTTCTCTCTTGGCTCCTTCTTGATTTTCTTGTCATTTCATGTGATGTTTTAATTAATTATCATGTTTAATTAATCGTTTAATTAATGGTTGATAATTAATCATTGGACCCCGAAAATAAACACAAAAATCGGCGATCCCCTCGTCGTCTTTTCCGCGGTCAATCGGTTAGGCAAATTACAAGGCTCAATCTTTGAGATTGGCTAAGTTGTAATTCGAATCGATTGATACGATGACGAGACGGTCGTTTGAGAGACGAGTCTCCATTCAGATTAATTTTAATCCGTGGACATGGAGAGGTCTCTCAAGGATGACCAGGTATTCGTTTAGGAAACCCGCCAAGCCATACCTGCAACCAATAGTAAGATTGGTATATTTGTTTCAAGAGAGGTTGCCTATGATCATTTGATAATTGCTGGATTTATTAAAGGTTATACTCACTAGGTAGCTAATGGAAATGCACTTATAAACTCTACTTTAGTTGCATCTCAAATGGACGAAGATGATATCCAAGGTTTAATTAGTTTATGAGGCATTTGGAATCCAACAGCACAATGATAGTAAAATTAGCTCACCAAAATTTGAAGATGATAAAGAGATTCCGACTAGAGAGGCTGTGAAATAATATCTAGGTTGCAAAAAATTTTAAAAATTTGCATTCATTATTTGTTTGCTTCATTTAAAGTGTCTAGGCAAAATTGCTAATAAGATTTTTGATATGCTTTTAGATTTATTGAGAGAAGCATTTCCTAATGGAATGGATGATCGATTTGCCTAAGTCATACTATGAAGCAAAGAAACTGATGAAACAATAAAGAATTGGTTAGATGGATGCTTGACCTACTAATTGCACTTTGTACGAGAGGTTAAACAAAGAACGAATTAAATGCAAAACATGTAGTGCCCAAATGGAAAACATTTGAGACGATCCTAGCAGTGAGAAGAGAAAAATCGCACCGGTGAAACCATCCTATTAGTATTGCATTTATAAATGGAACTCAAAGGCTTATTAGATGAATAAAAATTATCTATTAGCACTTTAAATTGTATTTTGCAAAAAAAAATCTATTATAAGTGGTGGATGAATTGTGATAATATGTAAATTTTAAATTAAGATTATATATTCTAAATAAATATCCGTGATGATTTTTAATATCTTTATAAATTATAAATGATATTTATTAGCATCATTATAAATTAGTGATATTTTAAAACGACCTTATAAATTATCATTACTTACCATTTTTATTATCCTTATATAAAAATATAAGACACTTGTAATTATCAATATAAATACGTTTGGATGATATTTAAATTTTCTTATTGTAATAATACTAAGCTATACATAAATATTACTGAAGTACAATTCTTTTTTGACATTTCAGATTGACATTGTATCCGTAAATTGAGACACTTTGAAAGTTAATATTGATATTTTATAATAACATTATAAAAATATTAGAGGATCTAAGACGACATCATTTTATAGGTCGTTTATGTGCCCTTAAAGAGCTTTAATTTCGTAGAGATTATCATTGCATCTTGTAGGCATTTCATCCTTATGTCCATATCTTATTGACCCACAATGTTAAATAAATGTGTTGCATTTATACTTCATCACAATGTAAGTATATTCATGGAGCACCTCTCAACAACCACATCATCATTATGTATATCACTCATCTAGTTCTTCTTTAAATTGATGAACCAAGTAACATTGAACCTGGGTCAACCAGTACAATCCCACTAAAATTTTCCATCGACCGTCATACTTTTTCATTGTAGATATGCTTAATAGTTTCCCACTCATATTGAGACTAAGGGAATACATCAATTACTATAGTTCTATAATCATCTTAATCTAAAGTTTTAACATGATGATTTATGATAAGATTTATTAATGATCCATCATGCAATACCCAATTATTTATACCTAGTTATGGAACCTCATGTATACTTATCAAGCCATAAATTTTTTGATTCATTTATACCAAAAAAAAAAAAGTCTGACTGTAGGTGTCCCACGTAGCTGACTCTATAATTATTTATAGAGAGGTAAATTAGAAAATTGAGCAAACCACTATATGAGGATATTTTCTTGATTTTTTGATTTATGAGGGCAAAGGCGATTCGCTCGCCCCCAGCGCCCCCGCCAACCTCTCCCAGGGCGAACAGGGAGGAGGTAAATCACGGGGGCTACTATCCGGTGGCTAGTGCGTAGGGAGGGCGAGTACACTAGCTTTTCAAAGTTTTGACCCCCAGACCTCATAATGGCAACACACACGTACTAACCATCAATCCATCCCATGGGAACCTAACTTTTGATTCATGCACTGTAACACTCAGAATTTTCCATAATAAAAAAAATAAAATAAAAATTTCTTAAAAGAGGGTTGGAGCCGAGGCTTGAATCCAAAACCCCTCTACATTAGTTTGAGTTTCCATTAGATGGTGGTAAAACATTACATTAGGATATGGAAACAATATAAAATAAGGGATAGTAAGCATCTTTTATGGAAGTTGCTTCAACTTCCACCTAGTATATAAAGGAATAGAAAGAAGAGAAAACCAAGGGTTTTCTCATTCCTCCTTCTTCCCTGTGAAAACAAGAAGAGGGAAACTAGGGTTTCTCTTCGTTTCTTGCGCCCAAGATCCGGATCGAGTGAAGGAAGTAGATGAGGAGTACCACGCTAGAACCTACGTCGGTGTAGTAAGTTTAGAAACGTAAAGATGTAAGTAGATCATGTTGGGACCTTGTCGTTTAGCTAAGGGGGGTGAATAACTTCTTTTCGATTTTCTTCCTATAAAGGTTAGCAAGCGCAAGCGAAAAACTAACAAAAACAAACTAAAACAATGCTAACACAACCTTTACGTGGTTTGAAGATAAAACTCCTACTCTACGGTTGTCCGTAAGGTGGACGATCCCGATCCTTCGATGAATGATTCCCCGGAATACCTCCGGCTAGCTCTTGTCGCTCCTTATGGGTGGAGAAACCTTGCCACAATACCTTGACAACCTCTGAGCACGTTTAGGCTACTAACAGACTTTACCCAAACTTGTTTCGCAAAGAAAGAATAGGCAAAAACAAGCCCTCATAAATAGTGCTCGATACTGTTCTGACCGTTACCAGTCGACTGGCCCTGGGGCAGTCCACTGGTCCTCACGAATTCGAATGTCATAGCCTGACGATCCGCATTCTAGTCGACACCAGTCGACTGCGCCAGTTGACTGCATCAGTCGACTGATTAAGCAAGCAACAGTCGACTGATCTTTCTGTGCTCTACCTCAGTCGACTAATCAAGCATCAGTCGACTGCCACCTAAGGTTTCCTTTCCCGAGTACAATTCTCTCAGCACTCGAACCTTAGGATTTCCCTTCCCGAGTACAGTTCTCTCAGCACTCGAATCCTCACGACTTAGCTGACTCTTCATCCAGCAGTCTCGATCTGTTGTCTTCAAGCCCTCTTCGACTTTGACTCTCGTCCCTCGGATGCATTCAAGTCCGTAGCTCATCCCCCCATGTCATCCTTCCCGTATGCCTTGAAGTACGCTTCCCTCGGCTCACCGTTTCTGCTCCAGCAGCCTCGACCTGTTGCCTTCAAGCCTTCTTCGACTTCGGCTCTCGTCCCTAGGATGCATGCAAGCCCTTGGCTTGTCTCCCATGTTATCCTTCGCGTATGCCTCGAAGTTCACTTCCCTCGGCTCATCGTCCCTGCTTTGTCCACGGTCTTTCGGATGCATGCAAGCCCACGGCTTGTCTCCCATGTCATCCTTCACCGGACCCAAAGACGTCTAACTAAGTCGTGTATCCTACAAACCTGCACACTCACATACACACATCAAACATGAGGGTGAACCTAACTTAAACCCTTTGCCCAAACATCAAAACACATGGTCACTTCAGACCATAGATTGTCCCAACAATCTTCCCCTTTTTGATGTTTGGCAATACATTTAAGTTAGGAAAAATAAATAGCAAATACAATGCTAAGAATCATTTGGATTTATGTTGCTAAGGCTTCACCTTCGACTTATACCACCAATGCGTATGCAATGCAAACATCCATAGATCCTATCACACGACATCCCCATACCTAAACCTCCCCAATGAGTTTAGGACTTTTACCAATCCGGGCGTTTTAAGACCTCTCCAAGGCTCCCCTATATTAGACTTACAAAGGCTTTTTAAGAACCTTCCCAAGGTTCCCCCTTTGCCACCAAATGAGCAACAATGCTCCCCTTTTACCTAAGTTCCCCTTTGACCTAGGATGTCTTGCAAAGACATGTTTGATTTCCCACTTAAACGTAACACTTCTCTCCCTTTGCCACACATTAAAAGGACTCCAACAATTTTCCTCTTATTATATCCTTTAACCTCTAATGATCATAAAGAAAGTGTATTATCTCCCCATAAGATTATACACTTGTTTTACACCATTACGACACTTTTTAACTGCTGAAAAATAGTTTCAGCCTATATCAGTCGACTGATACATTTACCAGCTGACTGGTGCCTTCGAACTGTAAACCCACAGAAAGATCGACAATCGACTGATACCCTGATTCTAGCCATTTTAGCATTTCTGACCCATTTTCAGAAATGCATCAGAAATTCCATAATTCTTTAAAAATTCCCAAATTTTGTGGAGAGGTTTATGGTACCCATATCTACTTGGGAAAAATATATTTAAAAATGTATCTATCACCAATCCCAATATTGACACAAAACTCAAAACTATCTAAATGGTTCAATTGAACTTTGACCTAAAGTCCTAGTTTTGACCTCCTCTTGATATCTTCCCATACCAAACCACAATACATCCCCAGCATTGATTTACATGGCATCTATACGTCAAAAACCAACTTCCATGCAATATAACCCCAATGCCATATTTTATGCATGATACTCAAACCCAATGTGCCAAATCCCTAGGATTGAGACTCCAAATTCGTCTCCATATCCTTTGGCACACTCCATGACCCATCTAGACTTCTGAGAGAAATCTTCCTGGGATTCATAGATCATGGGTCCCAACTTGACTCCTGGAGCTCTCCCTTGGGCTCTTAACCTTAGCCACCTCCCTAGGTGACTCATCTATAATGGCAAGACCGCACCGGTGTACCTCCGGTACTTCTTGACCTACAACCCTAACCTTCTTGACTTTGTATACCTTGTCCTTGGTTAGGTTCTTCTTCCCTTTAACTTTATACAACTTATCTTTAGTTAATGTCTTTTTCCCCTTAAATGACACTCCCTTGCTATTTTTGGACTTTTCCTCCTTGCATAGTTATATGCTACCCTAGCATATTTCTTTTCATTGGCATTGGATAACTTAGATCGGTATCCTAAACCCGATCTATCATTGTTGAGTTTTTTACCACCCAACATCATACTTAAACCTTTAGATCCACAAGTGAATCTATCTAGGGTTTTCTCTAATTTATCAAACTTTGCCCTTAAAGCTTGACTTTCCCTTTCTAGGTTCTTAAACCTAGAATCAATATGTCCACCTTGGACATTCCTAGACCTACCCATTCTAGGCATGTATCTCCCCTTCTTGGAATTAATATCTTGATCCTTAGGTCTAAAAGTTCTAGATTTTTCATGATGCATTAATTCCCTAGGGGTTTGATATGCAACATTAATCATATTTTTATCATGATATCTAAAACTAAAACTATGTATGGAGGAGTTTAAATTTGAATTACATTTAAACTTAAAGTTAGGGATTACCTCCCTTACCCTTGTAGCTCTCCTTTGATGTGAGCTTTTCTCTTCTCCTTCTTCTCTCATTTTCTTAAATGCTCTAATTTCTTGAATTCTCCTTTCCTTGAGCATTTGGTGTGGTAGTGTCCTAGCTCACTACACGTGAAACACCTTATATGCTTCTTCTCCTTCTTTTCCCTACAACCCATATTAGAATTTAAAGGAATTGACTTGAGTTTAGGGTTTACCTCCGTTTTCTTACCCTTCGGACACTTATCCTTATAGTGTCCCTTTTCATTACACCCAAAGCAAATAATATGATCCTTTGACTTTACTTTGGTGGATGATCCCGGCCTTGCCTACGGGTAGGTGCATAGGCCGGGCCCGCCAGCCAGCCTGGCGCCAGGAAGGTTTAACTGACAAATCAGCGACAGAATCCCCGGGTAAGATCCCGAGCCAGGGGGCACCCCGGGGACAGCGTCGAGCCGACCACCGGTCATCCTACCCAGCATAGGCTTAGCTGCCTACACTCCTTGGTTCTTCCCTGGCCTAGGGATGGGTCAGACGCCCCAGTCAGGTGTGTGATAATGCACGCTCTCATGACATCACACAGACGGGATACTTAACAAAATCAGGCAGACATCCCTTGGTAAACCCCCGACCCAGGGCGTACCCTGCGCTTCCATCCTACCAGTCGGATGCGTGGCTACCCACGCTCACTGACCATTACCCGACTCAGTCCCCAGCACGCGAACCCGCCAGTCGGCGCTTGGGGCATGGGGCATGTCGCCATTACGCCCCCTACATCATTATATCCAGGGTACGACCCTGCTAACGGGGTTCCGCATGCCTTACTCACCTCTGACACTTCT
Organism: Boesenbergia rotunda; assembly: GCA_024364735.1. NCBI lineage: Eukaryota > Viridiplantae > Streptophyta > Magnoliopsida > Zingiberales > Zingiberaceae > Boesenbergia > Boesenbergia rotunda. Next base: position 742,701 of record JAGFNQ010003376.1, on the reverse strand, counting down.
AGTGGCTAGTCCGCCCATCCAGTACTTCGTACTGCGCACCCAGTACTCTCGTACTGTTCGAGCACCCCACGCCATGCCGCGTCGCTCCTAAGTGCTCCCTACGAGCTGACAGCTACCACACTCTTGTCTCGTCAAGCCGGACAAGGGTTGTCAGCTCCCCCGGTTATATAATCTCCGCACTCCTCCTTGCCGCAGGTACGCACATGCAAGTTCTCGCACCTCTTGTCTCATTTCAATTCAGTTTCGACTACTATGCCTGCGGATACTGACTTGACCGTCGGAGTACCTGACCGGGAAAAATCCCCGGCGGGTTTACTAACGGTCGCTGTTTTGCAGTATCCGGCCAAGTCGCGGTCAGCTCTTCGCTACCTCACTGGCTCATGCCACCTGGGGGACCACTCAGCCTAGCAGGCCGCCACCCCGCTTCGCGACAGGATTAGTGGAGGTGGAAGCTTCTTCTTGCTCCGATATTGAGGATGGTCTCTCCTCCTCCTCAATCCTTGAACTGGAGACTTCTTCTTCCCCCTTGATGAAGTGGATGGTTCTTCAATTTCTTGTGTCACTTCACTTGAGGAGATGGATGAATCTTTTTCTTCTTTCTCCTCCTCTTCGGATGTTGAGCTTCTTTCCTCATCCGATTGATCCTTTTCTTCTTCTTGGACCATTAAGCTCATTTCCTTGGGCTCTTCTACTACTTGAGCTTGTGTAGGATTTTGATGTAAAGCTATCATCTTGTTCCATAGCTCGTGAGCTATCATCTTGCTCTGACACTTTTATTCCGCTCCGGAAAAAGGGTCTAAGGTTTCGGGCCCTTAGACGAAGTTTAAGAGATGTAAATTGATTAAATTCGAATTTTCAAGGGGCTATTTGGTTAAGATTTTTAAACTAGGGACTAGAGTGCGAGAAATTAGATTTCAAGGGCTAAAGTGTAAAAGACCCATCCTTATAAACCTTTTCGTGCCCTAGCTTGCAGCCCAAAATCCGATCGCTTGAGTCCTACAACGCTTCTTCTCCCTTGCGCGTTCGCGTGCGTGTCTCATCGTCGGCCTTTTGGCCTCGAGCAGAAGCGTCTGGTGGAGCTTTAGCGCCATCTAATCGACGACGCTAGGCTGGCTGCAAATGGGGCTCGCCGATGAATCACCTTGAGGGCAAACTAGTCTATCCTTTGGAGTGCGGCAACATCTCTGGAGTCGACAATCATAGGGCTGCCATCATCGGCAAGAGGTGAGTACACAGAGAGAGAAATCCCTATGTTCTGTACCTGTTCTTTGGACTGATCGCTGACGCGAATCCTGAATCGATTTAGGATCTGGATTGTCGCCAACCTCTGGCAAGGAAGAGGGATCTGAGCTAAAAATCAGGAGGTAGTTGCTCCCTAAGGGTTGAGTTCTTGGCGGATTGGATTGGACTTCTCAGTCATCGCAAGGAGGTTTGGTGAGTTCCTGTTCCTTTCTGTTGAGATTTGGGTTTTGATGTTCGTTGTTGAAACTGTCTTGTGGTTGGATGAATTGGTTTTGTTCAAATTGATGTGTGGGTTTTTGATCTGAGATCTATTTTGAGGTTGGTTTAGAATTGCTGTAGGATTTGATCTATTTCGATGTGATAATGGATTGAGTTTGATCTTGTTGGATTTCAAAACTACAGATGGAATTTCGGTTGTTTAGTGTGGGTTGATCAGATTGAGGTTTGTATAGATTGATTGTATTAGGTGTTTGATACTAAGCCGTAAGCTACCTTTAGCATTGGGGTTAATGTTGGACTTTAGGGTATTTTGATCATGAATGAGTGTTGAACCTAATGGTAGCTTGGAGTTATTGAACTGATGCCCTGTTGGATCAGTTTGGAATAGGTGAAGTAGTCTTATGAGTCGAATTTCATTTGGATTGTGAAGTTAAACCTAAATGGAGGTTGCCGTGAAAACTTTGTATTTTGGATACCTATTCTAGCATGATCATGATTTGGTTAAGGGTTGTTAAGGATTATATTCCACTGTGGTGAAGAGGTGATGACTTGGGTTAAGCTTGGTGTTAAATATAAAATGAATCCGGAGTTGGTCTAAGTGGGAGCTAATTACTGATTACAGTTAATTAGTGATCATTACTTTAGAATAGTTTTGTTAGGGGTATAGTTATGTGTGGTTAGTTATCATTTGTTATGGTAGCTAAAATTATACCCTTTGATACAGGACATTGATTTGGTTCGGACATCTGGATGTGGAGGTTTTCTCTGGACACAGACTTCCACCTCAAGGCAGGTACCCTTTGACTTATCTTTTCTGATATTGTCATGTTGTTATGCATAGACTGTTATAGATAGCAGTAAGTTTATTCGCTATCCTTGTTTAGTATGCTTGTTCTCGATACCTGATGTTATCCCTGAGTTATTATGCTTTTAGTTCCATACAGTCTCAAGTATTGTCATATCTATTTGTATGCTTAGATATCGTGGTGTATCTCTTGCATTTGACATTGAGGGATCATTAATTTTCGGCTAGTATACCTTGTGGGTTACCTGTATTCCCTGTTATAGGATTCAGACTGAGACTTAGTATACTGAGGACTTGGTGAGGGATGTATGTGTACATATCATACACCATCCTTGCATTGTTGCATGCCGGCGATCAGCGACTCCCTTGTGGTTGAGCCTATCGTCTTCCGGTACACGATATGCGCACACGACCACTCATGGGTTAGTGGATACTGTAGAGTGTGTGCATTTGCCCTGTATTGCTCCGTTCGGCCACTATTTGGAGGGTGGGTCCGGGCGTGGTAGCAGCCAGGGATCCCTTCTCGTACTGAGCCACGAGGAGATGAGAGCTAGACTCCCCCATTGCTTGGGGTAGGAGCGTAGTCTCCGCCAGCATCCTGTCCACCCGGTCACTCAGGAGCAGTGATGGCAGGGTGCGTACAGGTTGTCACAGCTCTACCCACGCGGACGTTGTGGACGATGTCCTGACTGGGACTAGGGGTGACACATGTCATTGCACCATGTGCATATTTTTGCATCGTGCATTGTTTGCTGCACTTGATTTCTGCACTTGTTTGACATGCATATACTGGAGACTTGTTATCTGAGATTATATGTCTATTGGTGTTCCATAGGTATTTATTACCCTCTTTTCAGGTTAGATGGATTCTGATATGTATCTACCTCAGTATTTTCAGTACTAGTCTTTCCCTATTGTTGATATGAGACTGTATTAGCGGAACTCTTATTTTTAGTATAACTTTCTAAGCATATCTGCTGGGTATTCGCTGAGTTTATGGACTCACACCGTTGCCATATATTTTTATTTTCAGGTTGAAATACTTGGAGTCGCCAGAAGAGCCCAGCAGCCAGTCCCTACCCATCGCGACGACAGGGTTTTATTTTTGTACTTGACGATGTATTTATTTCATATTTCTTTTAGGACTCTGTATATGTCTTGTGAGTATTGTAGTATGCCCTATGGGGTTTATGTATTGGTTGATTTGTCGTAAGTCGGACCGGTCCGCAGTCAGGTATGATTTACTTAGTTGTCAGGTGCTTTTATGTTGTGTTTATCTATTTTGGAGGCTTGAGGCTAAATTTATTATCTGCGTGTGTGTATGTATGTGTAAATTGTCCGTCGGACAGGGGAGGTGTTGGTGCCCTAGTTGGTTTTGATGTGATCAACCAAGTTAGGTTAGGTCCTGTTAGTTTTAATCCCTCTGCTAAGTGTGCAGGAGCTTAGGTACGGAGGAAGTCGAGCGTAAGACGTAGCGGACGAGAAGGATTGTGCGGGGAAGTGAGCCGACAGGCTTGGTACAATCCGAGGGACGCGGAAGTTGCGGAAGAGTACACCGGTGGAGTGAGAAGGACGTGCGCGGTGTCCGAGGGACGAGAAGCCGGGAGGAAGGACGCTCGAGGGGCGAAAGGCCGGAGTCGGGTTCGGGTGAGCCTAACTCCGGTTGGCCGGAAATCACCCAGAAGATGAACCAAAAGACTGGTCAGTTTGACCAAGTCAAACCAGGCACCTGAAACAAAAAGAATTTTATTTGTTACTGTGAAGATTCGAACTAGCAACCTCGCCTACATATATCACCAACCTTACTAACTGGGACAAAGAAGAGATGTGATTAAAATTGTTGCGAGCAGATGATAAAGTTATTTATCTGTTGCGAGCAGAAGACAAAGTTATCTCTTAAAGGATAACTTTATCCTTTAATCAGATCCAATGGATGCAGTTTAATCTCATCCAAGATCAACCATCCAGATTACATCCATGGATCAACGGTCAAGAGAAAATTTCTCAACAATCAACAATCCAGATTTATTCTCTTAGGCTATAAATAGGCTTAGAGTTTCAACCTTTTCAATCATTCAATTAATTCATTATTGTAAACTCTCTAAAAGTCTAGCGTGTTATTTTTGTAAGGCTTCTCCGCCATAAGGAGATTTTTGTTGAGCGTCCACTGCCTTGGAAGCAACGTTCTCAGTTGAGACCAAGTTTCATTTTTAAAGACGAGTGCCTCCACTTCTTTTTATATTTTTTTATCGTCTATTCACCCCCCTCTAGCCGGTCCAACCCGATCCAACAAGTGGTATCAGAGCCAAGGTCACCGCAGAAGGACTAATCGCCAACTGCAGCAATTTTAAGAAAATGGTTGGAGCCGTAATCTACCCGCCGAAGTTTGAGGGGGAGTTCGCGATGTGGAAGCGCCGAATGCAGGTATTTTTTAAAACTGATATTGAATTGCTAATAATTATGAAAAATGGTTTTTCAGTTCCTAAAGACAACAACGGCAAGGATAAAGAAATAAAGTCGTGGACCAAGAAGGAGAAATCATACTTTGAAGCAAATGACAAAGCTGAATTTCATCTACTAGCTGTTCTTCCCGCGCAAGAAATTAACCGCATCGAGAATTACAACTCGGCAAAAGAGCTCTGGGAGAAATTCCTAGAATTGCATGAAGAGAAGAATAAGAAATCAGACATCGCCGCACTGAACACAAGGAAAATCCAACTCGACGATGAGTCCTCGTCAGAGGAGTCGGAAGGTCAAGAATACGCGGGACTTGCGCTGATGGCAAACCATCAAGAAGGGAGCACTGATGAAGGGGGAGAGACGTCAGAAGAAAGCGACGACGAAGGAGGAACCTCGCTTTTCGAAACTGACCCGGTAAGTGAGGTATGTCTACTTCCACCTGCTCGAATCTACTCGGTAATAAAATCCATGCTTAAGTCGATGAATAAATTGGAGATAGAAAACTCTGAGTTAAAAGAAAGATTTGACACTGTATGCTCATCTGTTCTATCCGACCAATTAAAAATAGAAAATGAAAATTTGAAGAATCTAGTGGAGAAATTAGAAAATGATATTGCATGTTTAAGAATTAAAAAGAATTTTTATCCTAAAAATCTGAATTGGTATGTTAAAAATCATAAGGGCCAGATTAGGAAAATTTCTAGAAATTATATTCCTCCAAAGTTTTTGATTAATGCCGTAGATGAAAATTTGTTTTGGGTTCCAAAATTTATTTTAAACTGATAAGTTTTTTTTTGTGTGCAGAATTCTTTTACAAAAGATATGTTAATATTTTTCAAATATTTTCGATCAAAATTTGAAATTAAAATTTAAAAAAAATAGATAAATAATTTATTTTTATTGATCTAATTTTTCATGATTAAGATATAGTGGAAAAACTCATTATAATTTTTTTTAAAAAAAATTCGAAGTATTTTTTGATTTTTTTAAAAAAAATATTCTTCAAAACTCTTATCTGTTATTTTCAGACTTGATAAACAAATTTAAAGCTGAAAATTTTTGTCTAAACTCATATCTTCATCTTCGACTTTGACAAAAATATTCAGATTTTTTTCATAAATGTTCGATTTTTTATGAATCATTTATTGAAATCTTTTTTTAAAAAAAATTGGAATTAACTTTTGAAAAAATATGTCATTTTAAATTTGAAAAATTTGTGATAATGCGATTCTTTTTACTTAGAATATTTATTATCACACTTAAAATTTATCTTCTTCCCTAATTATATTTTCCCTTCCCTATTTTTTTGTCCCATTTTTGTTGTGATCAAAGGGGGAGAGTAGTTCGGGGGAGGTTATGTACATGATTGCAAAATTTTTTATGCTTAATTCTATTACAATACTATTATTGTTTGTTGTTTATCCCTAACTAAACTTGGGTTGATACACATCAAAAAGGGGGAGATTGTTGGTGCCCTAGTTGGTTTTGATGTGATCAACCAAGTTAGGTTAGGTCCTGTTAGTTTTAATCCCTCTGCTAAGTGTGCAGGAGCTTAGGTACGGAGGAAGTCGAGCGTAAGACGTAGCGGACGAGAAGGATTGTGCGGGGAAGTGAGCCGACGGGCTTGGTACAATCCGAGGGACGCGGAAGCTGCGGAAGAGTACACTGGTGGAGCGAGAAGGACGTGCGCGGTGTCCGAGGGACGAGAAGCCGGGAGGAAGGACGCTCGAGGGGCGAAAGGCCGGAGTCGGGTTCGGGTGAGCCTAACTCCGGTTGGCCGGAAATCACCCAGAAGATGAACCAAAAGACTGGTCAGTTTGACCAAGTCAAACCAGACACCTGAAACAAAAAGAATTTTATTTGTTGCTGTGAAGATTCGAACCAGCAACCTCGCCTACATATATCACCAACCTTACCAACTAGGACAAAGAAGAGATGTGATTAAAGTTGTTGCGAGCAGATGATAAAGTTATTTATCTGTTGCGAGCAGAAGACAAAGTTATCTCTTAAAGGATAACTTTATCCTTTAGATCCAATGGATGCAGTTTAATCCCATCCAAGATCAACCATCCAGATTACATCCATGGATCAACGGTCAAGAGAAAATTCCTCAACAATCAACAATCCAGATTTATTCTCTTAGGCTATAAATAGGCTTAGAGTTTCAACCTTTTCAATCATTCAATTAATTCATTATTGTAAACTCTCTAAAAGTCTAGCGTGTTATTTTTGTAAGGCTTCTCCGCCATAAGGAGATTTTTATTGAGCGCCCACTGCCTTGGAAGCAACGTTCTCAGTTGCGACCAAGTTTCATTTTTAAAGACGAGTGCCTCCACTTCTTTTTATATTTTTTTATCGTCTATTCACCCCCTCTAGCCGGTCCAACCCGATCCAACAGGAGGTGCTGTCTGATTTTATATTGGACCAGCGACTCCTGGGTCTCGGGGCGTGACAATTTATTTTGGTATCAGAGCTCAGGTTGTCGGATACCTTGAGGACTTGTGGATTTTCAGTATCTATCTGATACCAATTTATTTTGGTATCAGAGCGTAGGTTTATGCCTACTTGTTTTACGAGTCTTGTCGGATTTGTTCGGAATAGTTTTCTCGATGTGGTTGTTTGGGACTTGGTGCGATGGGACCTCTTCCGGCGACAGGTATTTCTTCTGATCTATTGTATCCCTTATCCTAGTTGGGTATGGTTAGAAATTCTCTTATGTCATTAGATTATTTTACTGTTCCTGTATATTTAGGTATTGGTTAGAAAATTCTCTCATGTTACTATTCCTGTATAATAAGGTATGGTTAGTAATTCCCTCATGTTATTGGATTATGTTACTATTATTGTACCTGTCCAGGAAGTATCTTCCTAACTTGGTTAAGTCTGATGACTTAAAGTCAGTCAGTTTATAGTAATCATAGTCAGGATCGACTATAAAGGAGACTAGTTGGCTTGTCGCGGACTTGTCTAAATGTGAAAAATGTTAATTCTTGTGTGATACCGACATGCGGATTGGAAGACGAGGGCCAAACCTGTCAACAAGATACTGGAGGTTGAGGATTTTTGATTTTTTTTCCTGGACTTTACTGTTCATAGTACTTGTACTAGCTACTACAGCTGAGTAAGGACTAGGGATGCCTACTGTAATTGGCTTGATCAGAATTGGATCAATTCACTTTAACTCCTGGAGCTGCAATCTTTTTATGTTGTGTATATGTGGACAGATAATCTAAATGTCATGTTTTGAGTACATGATCTGCATTGGTGCAGTAGGGTAGCATTAGCTACATATTTATTACGCTTAGTAAAGGATTGATATATTCTGTTCTTTAGGGGCTTTGACCATGGATCACTTGTACTTTGTTATTAACTTGGAAAGTACATGTTGATGGGTGATTTGAGCTAATACGGAGAAGTGTGGAGCTAATTGCTTGACACTTATGGGTTATCGTTTGTACTTGGGGTGAATAACCAAGAAGGTACCTACGGACTTATGATTTGCATGGAGGCAAATCGCTTACACAACTAAGCCACCTTTGGTTAAATGATATCAAGGACGACCCGTGGGGATATAAAGGAATTGTTTCATGAGTATGTTGAGATACTCCTGAGAGGTAACATGTCGCTAGCTCCTTATATGGAGTAGGATCCCAGAGAGTTTTGACCATGGAATGGAGGAATTAGACTGTACTGGATTATGAGTCGATGGTCGGTGTGACTCGCTAGTTGCTACGCTAGTCTATGAGGGATTCTAACTCATGGATTGAGTGTATATGGTTGGATAATCTCGATGGTGCATCGGGATATATAACCCGCTAGGGTGCGAAGGATGGGGACTTAGCTGTATCTTTATCTTCCGTTGAGATATTGGACATTAATCAGGAGGTCAAAGATGTCCATTGGTTTTCGATTATTATACCCCCATCGTGGACCTATTAGTTCACCGGATGATAAGGTTGTTATCACCGTGGACTATCTCGTTGTTGTTGAGAGGTGGATCGAGATTGATGAATCTCTATGATGTGTTGGGCTTTGAGGATTCGATTGGTGGATATTGTGAGACCTAATTTTGTTGGATTTGTGGCTTTTTGATGGATCATTTGGTGGATAAATGATCTTTGGATTGGTTAGATTACCCTACCATGGTGGAATCATATATTCATACTGGATGGATAGACATATGCAGACTTGGTTTGGTTGGATTGACATGTGGTCAATCTATCTTACTCGTGACCGTTCATGGGAGTGATTCGTTGATACATTGTGGATAAGACCTTGGAGCAGAGAATGTTAATTCTCTAGTAGCACCGGTTGTTCAGTCGGAAAGCCAAGGTCGAATATGTGGACAACTTATTGGAGGTTAAGGATTTTGGTTTTTCTAGAACTTACTATTTATAGTACGTGTTCTAGCTATTATTAGCTGAGCGAGAACTAGGGTTGCCTATCGTAGTTGGCTCAATCAATGTAGGATCGACTTATCCTGGTTCAAGGAGATTTAGACATTTGGGTTGTTCGTGCCTGGTTAGGTGACCTAGAAGGCACGTTTAGGGTACACATAACCTATATTGGTGCAGAAGGATAGCATGAGCTATATACTATCATGGATAGCAGAGGAGTGATACACCCTATTCCATGGAGACTTTGACCATGGATCACCTGTACCTGGTTGATGACCTAGAAGGTACAGTTTGGTGGTAATTTGAGTTGATATAGAAAAGTGTGGAGCTAGTCGCTTGACACTTACGGGTTACCGCTTGTACTTGGTTTGGAGAACCAAGAAGATACTTTCGTACTTATGATTTGCGTTGAGGCGAATCACTTACGAGACTAGGCCACAATGGGGTGGAAGATGCCGAGGATGACCTTTAGGGAACAAAGGATCATATCGTGATTATGTTGAGATACTCATGAGAGGTAGCGTGCCTTTATGTATGGAGTTAGATCTCGGAGGTTCCTGAACCTTGAGTGAAGGAATCGGAGAATATTGGGTTACGATCCGATGGTTGGTCGACTCGTTCATTGTACGTGATTCTATGAGGTATTTTGACTCATATATTGTCTGTTCGTGGTTGGATAATTTCGATGGTGCATCGGGATGTACGACCCGTTACGGTATTGAGAGGTGGATTGAGATCGACGAATCTCTATGATATGTTGTATTTTGGGAATTCTATTAGGGGATATGGACCTGTCAGATTTGTAGTTTTGTGATGGATCATTTAGTGCATATATGATCTTTTTGTGGTTGATTGTTTGGAAGTTTGTGAGTGATGGTAGCATATGGTGATATTTTGGCACAAACTTTAACTATATGTTGTCTTTCGATGATCTATTTGAGGATATATACATGCCTCGTGATGTTCGGAGGATGTTATTGATCTAGGGATACTTGAGTGATACTCATGGATTTGACGTTTTACTTTTGAGGAACGGAGGATAGATTTAGCGCCAATGAACTTAGGGTTGAGCACTCTGGATAGGTGTGATGATTGATTGGTCGTTCAGATGTATCTGGTTATTGGATGACAACCTTTGAATTGATATCTCCAGTTGCCCTGTAGCGGTGTAACCTTAGGGTATCGGACGAAGTGGTTACTCATGATGAGTACAGACATGTTTAGCTGTTAGTTGTGTACCATGTGAGGAATGATAAAATTTGGGGACCAAATTTTTATTAGTGGGGGAGGATGTTAAATCCGACACTTTTATTCCGCTCCGGAAAAAGGGTCTAAGGTTTCGGGCCCTTAGACGAAGTTTAAGAGATGTAAATTGATTAAATTCGAATTTTCAAGGGGTCGTTTGGTTAAGATTATTAAACTAGGGACTAGGGTGCGAGAAATTAGATTTCAAGGGCTAAAGTGTAAAAGACCCATCCTTATAAACCTTTTCGTGCCCTAGCTTGCAGCCCAAAATTCGATCGCTTCCCCTCTTCCGCCCGAGCTATCTCTTCCCCCATTCATCTTCGCCGACCCCTCTCCCTCTTCGCCGTCGCAATTTCTTCTCCCTTGCGCGTTCGCGTGCGTGTCTCATCGTCAGCCTTTTGGCCCCGAGCAGAAGCGTCTGGTGGAGCTTCAGCGCCATCTAATCGACGACGCTAGGCTGGCTGCAAATGGGGCTCGCCGATGATTCACCTTGAGGGCAAACTAGTCTATCCTTTGGAGTGCGGCAGCATCTCTGGAGTCGACGATCATAGGGCTGCCATCATCGGCAAGAGGTGAGTACACAGAGAGGGAAATCCCTATGTTCTGTACCTGTTCTTTGGACTGATCGCTGACGCGAATCCTGAATCGATTTAGGATCTGGATTGTCGCCAACCTCTGGCAAGGAAGAGGGATCTGAGCTAAAAATCAAGAGGTAGTTGCTCCCTAAGGGTTGAGTTCTTGGCGGATTGGATTGGACTTCTCAGTCATCGCAAGGAGGTTTGGTGAGTTCCTGTTCCTTTCTGTTGAGAATTGGGTTTTGATGTTCGTTGTTGAAACTGTCTTGTGGTTGGATGAATTGGTTTTGTTCAAATTGATGTGTGGGTTTTTGATCTGAGATCTATTTTGAGGTTGGTTTAGAATTGCTGTAGGATTTGATCTATTTCGATGTGATAATGGATTGAGTTTGATCTTGTTGGATTTCAAAACTACAGATGGAATTTCGGTTGTTTAGTGTGGGTTGATCAGATTGAGGTTTGTATAGATTGATTGTATTAGGTGTTTGATACTAAGCCATAAGCTACCTTTAGCATTGGGGTTAATGTTGGACTTTAGGGTATTTTGATCATGAATGAGTGTTGAACCTGATGGTAGCTTGGAGTTATTGAACTGATGCCCTGTTGGATCAGTTTGGAATAGGTGAAGTAGTCTTATGAGTCGAATTTCATTTGGATTGTGAAGTTAAACCTAAATGGAGGTTGCCGTGAAAACTTTGTATTTTGGATACCTATTCTAGCATAATCATGATTTGGTTAAGGGTTGTTAAGGATTATATTCCACTGTGGTGAAGAGGTGATGACTTGGGTTAAGCTTGGTGTTAAATATAAAATGAATCCGGAGTTGGTCTAAGTGGGAGCTAATTACTGATTACAGTTAATTAGTGATCATTACTTTAGAATAGTTTTGTTAGGGGTATAGTTATGTGTGGTTAGTTATCATTTGTTATGGTAGCTAAAATTATACCCTTTGATACAGGACATTGATTTGGTTCGGACATCTGAATGTGGAGGTTTTCTCTGGACACAGACTTCCACCTCAAGGCGGGTACCCTTTGACTTATTTTTTCTGATATTGTCATGTTGTTATGCATAGACTGTTATAGATAGCAGTAAGTTTATACGCTATCCTTGTTTAGTATGCTTGTTCTCGATACTTGTTGTTATCCCTAAGTTATTATGCTTTTAGTTCCATACAGTCTCAAGTATTGTCATATCTATTTGTATGCTTAGATATCGTGGTGTATCTCTTGCATTTGACATTGAGGGATCATTAATTTCCGGCTAGTATACCTTGTGGGTTACCTGTATTCCCTGTTATAGGATTCAGACTGAAACTTAGTATACTGAGGACTTGGTGAGGGATGTATGTGTACATATCATACACCATCCTTGCATTGTTGTTGCCGGCGATCAGCGACTCCCTTGTGGTTGAGCCTATCGTCTTCCGGTACACGATATGCGCACACGGCCACTCATGGGTTAGTGGATACTGTAGAGTGTGTGCATTTGCCCTGTATTGCTCCGTTCGGCCATTATTTGGAGGGTGGGTCCGGGAGTGGTAGCAGTCAGGGATCCCTTCTCGTACTGAGCCATGAGGAGATGAGAGCTAGACTCTCCCATTGCTTGGGGTAGGAGCGTAGTCTCCGCCAGCATCGTGTCCACCCGGTCACTCAGGAGCAGTGATGGCAAGGTGCGTACAGGTTGTCACAGCTCTACCCACACGGACGTTGTGGACGATGTCCTGACTGGGACTAGGGGTGACACATGTCATTGCACCATGTGCATATTTTTGCATCGTGCATTGTTTGTTGCACTTGATTTCTGCACTTGTTTGACATGCATATACTGGAGACTTGTTATCTGAGATTATATGTCTATTGGTGTTCCATAGGTATTTATTACCCTCTTTTCAGGTTAGATGGATTCTGGTATGTATCTACCTCAGTATTTTCAGTACTAGTCTTTCCCTATTGTTGATATGAGACTGTATTAGCGGAACTCGTATTGTTAGTATAACTTTCTAATCATATCTGCTGGGTATTTGCTGAGTTTATGGACTCACACCGTTACCATATATTTTTATTTTCAGGTTGAAATACTTGGAGTCGCCAGAAGAGCCCAGCAGCCAGTCCCTACCCATCGCGACGACAGGGTTTTGTTTTTGTACTTGGCGATGTATTTATTTCATATTTCTTTTAGGACTCTGTATATGTCTTGTGAGTATTGTAGTATGCCCTAAGGGGTTTATGTATTGGTTGATTTGTCGTAAGTCGGACCGGTCCGCAGTCAGGTATGATTTACTTAGTTGTCAGGTGCTTTTATGTTGTGTTTATCTATTTTGGAGGCCTGAGGCCAAATTTATTATCTGTGTGTGTGTATGTATGTGTAAATTGTCCACCGGACAGGGGAGGTGCTGCCCGATTTTATATTGGACCAGCGACTCCTGGGTCTCGGGGCGTGACAAAAACAATGCTAACACAACTTTAGGTGGTTCGAAGATGAAACCCCTACTCTACGGCTGTCCGTAAGGTGGACGATCCCGATCCTTCGGTGGATGATTCCCCGGAACACCTCCGGCTAGCTCTTGTCGCTCCTTGTGGGTGGAGAAACTTCGCCACAATACCTTGACAACCTCTAAGCACGTTTAGGCTACTAACAGACTTTACCCAAGCTTGTTTCGCCAAGAAAGAATAGCCAAAAACAAGCCCTCTAAAATAGTGCTCGATACTATTCTGACCGTTACCAGTCGACTAGCCCTGGGGCAGTAGAATGGTCCTCGCGAATTCGAATGTTACAGCCTGACAATTCGCATTCTGGTCGACACCAGTCGACTGCGCCAGTCGACTGATCAAGCATCAGTCGACTGCCACCTTAGGTTTCCCTTCCCGAGTATAATTCTCTCTGCACTCGAACCTTAGGATTTCCCTTCCCGAGTACAGTTCTCTCAGCACTCGCATCCTCATGACATAGTTGACTCTCGTCCAGCAGCCTCGATTTGTTGCCTTCAAGCCCTCTTCGACTTTGGCTCTCATCCCTCAGATGCATGCAAGCCCGCGACTCATCCCCCCATGCCATCCTTCGCGTATGCCTCGAAGTACGCTTCCCTCGGCTCACCGTTTCTGCTCCAGCAGCCTCGACCTGTTGCCTTCAAGTCTTCTTTGACTTCAGCTCTCGTCCCTCGGATGCATGCAAGCCCTCGGCTTGTCTCCTATGTCATTCTTCGCGTATGTCTCGAAGTTCGCTTCCCTCGGCTCATCGTCTCTGCTTTGTCCACGGTCCCTTGGATGCATGCAAGCCCACGGCTTGTCTCCCATGCCATCCTTCACCGGACCCGAAAACACCCAACTATGTCCATGTGTATCCTGCAAACCTGCACACTCATATACACACATCAAACACGAGGGCGAACCTAACTTAAACCCTTTGCCCAAACATCAAAACACATGGTCACTTCGGACCATAGATTGCCCCAACAAATCACTCACCTGCAGTAAAAGTAGCTTTCGTATGATTTCTAGTTGTCATAGAACTTGACTCTAAGTTTCTTTTGTGTGTGTGATCATGAGTTTAGCAAGACCAAAGTCTTGATTTACCCCAAAATAAGTTTTGGAGTTAAGGCACGCAAAGTGCTCGATAAAAGTTTTGAGTAAGACTGAGGTCTTACTAAACCCTAGAACGAGTTCTGGACTAAGAAATGAGATAATAACAAGACCAAGGTCTTGATGTGTTTTCAAAACAAGTTTGGGAACATTATTTTTTTAGTGCAAAGAATATACTAAATTATGCATTTTAAGCACAAACATGATTACAAGTTTAAGTATATTAATTTATTAAGTGGCATGTACCAGGCCAAGGCCCACAAGATCTAAGTAAGCCTAGTAGAGACGCTCTAATAGGGTTCGGTGGCTAGCTACCCCGAAACTTATTAGGGATGCGCGCATTGGTACTATGCCGGGCCTGAAGAAGGATGTTTATCTATTTTGAAGTATAAGAAGTATAAGAATATATATATAGGTTTCAAGTTTTCAAAAGCAAGCATTTATTTCAAGCATGATTATCATTTTTCATTTCAAGCAAAGTTTTCAAATGCAAATATTTGTTACAAATGAATTCTTGAGCATATTCATGTTAGTATAACATTTTCAGTACATATGTTTAAAAGCAAGTATTCTTTTGACCAAGAACATATTTTATATCGATTGTATGTTTTGTGAGAGTAGGTATCTACTTACTAAGCAATTTGCTTATAGTTTGCATCCTTTTACTGCAGATAAAGGTAAAGAAAGGATGTAAGGCAAGGAGGCTCAAGGAAGGATGATTTGTGTTAGTGGCGGCGGAACCGTAGAGTGAGATCCTTTAGGGATGAGATTTGCTAGCACTTTAAGTTATTTACTTAAGTTTCATGATAATAGTTTTATTTCCGCAAAAATTATAAGTTTGAGTTGTTATTCCGCAAAAGATTTGAAGTTTGAGATGCATGCTAAATATAGCATGATCTAGTCTATGTATTTTGGGTTATTATGATTGTGAGTTCTATAATCTTAGTGTAGTTGAAGTAGAAATGTATTTCATGGAGTTGATCAAAGTTTTTGAAGTCTAGAACTGAGTTTCCAGACGTATCAGTCGACTGCTCAAGGTAGCAGTCGACTGCCCTCAGGGAATCGAGGGAACAGAAAGATTGGTCGAGTGATTCCCAGGTGGAGTCGACTGCACCAGTCGACTGGTAACTCTACCAGTCGACTGGTCCAGGGCCAACTTTCAAACAGAAAGATTGGAGGAGTGATTTGGCCTAGGAGTCGACTAACACCAGTCAACTGCTCAAGGAGTCAGTCGACTGGTCCTGGTTAAGCAGAAAAGTAATGTGACGTCCCTCTAGAGTGAAGAGGGAGGATCGTTACATGCACTATGAATATGGGAACTTAATCTTAACACAACTGATTAATTATTTTTTGGGAGTAGGCAAATTGTAAAAATATTTTAGTTTTACAAATAAATTTAAGTTTAATTTTTTTTTTGTTACATACTTATGTGATATCCAACTCTAATATTTCATTTGATACACTAATTTAGAATAGTAACCTAGTCCATCAAAAATACTAAAAGTTAAGTTAATCATCCAAAAGATGACAGATTAGATAACAGTTAAATCAAATATGAATAACATAAAAGAAATTAGTAAGAGACCAGGATTTATTTGGTTGCAATCAGGGTAGTTGTCAATTTAAGACAGTGAAAAGCTCTACTAAAAAAAACTTCTTCAATATAGACAGTGAAGCTCTTACAGGCGTTGGAATGCTCGTAGAAGTGTTAGGAAATTTAATACAAGTTGTTATCTAGTCCTAGCTCTAGGAGCTATTTATAGCCCAAAAATAGGTGTTATCATTGTGCTGACATGACTTGGAGACGCTTCAGTTGTGATCTAAGGCCTCTTAGATGGATAGAATTTTATCCATGCAAGCAACGATCACTCAACGGTTACTGTTCATCTGAGGCGCTTTAGTTTCGACTCGAGGTGTCTCAGTTCTAACTGAGGCGTCGTGGGTATCAGTTGAGGTGCCTCAGTTTCACTTTTGCACAAAACTCAATCTTCTCAACTGAGGCGCCTCCAGAGGCAACTGAGACACCTTAGTTGACCTTTTGGTCAAAGTCAACTTCTATGTCGACTTTTCTTCGTCTTTGTCCGCTTGGGTGATTTTCGGTATCTAGAGTTGAGCTCACCCGAACTCAACTCTGATATTTTCCTCGAACGGGCTTTCTCACCAGCTTCTTGTCCCTTGGGTGTCATGCACAACCTTCTCGTCCACCAGTATATTCTTCCGTAGCCTTTGCATCCATTGGATGCATTGAGCCTGTTGCTTCCTTCCCTGTGTCATCCTTCTCGTCTGCTGCATCTTTTGCTCGATTTCTTGTACTCCTAAGCTCTTGCACACTTAGACACAAGGATCAAAATACACAAGATCTAACTTGACTTGGTTGATCATATCAAAACTAACCTAGGATACTTACAAAATTTATATTGCTCTATGCATCTTACACATTTTAACAAACTTCTCTATATTATCTAAGGATACATATAATTTAGTTGTCTACTTAGGATTCATTGGATGAGATGAGGGGAGGGTTTATTAACGAAAGAGGAAGAGAGGAAAAGAGAAAGTAAAGTATTTATGTTGCTTTTATTTAAGAGAGAGGAAAGATTTATTAACGTATGTGTTATCCTATTTTAGAGGAAAGGAAGAGAATGAAAATTAAATATATAAAATTATAAAAATATTCTCACTTTTTAAATTAAATATTAATTTGATTTTTAAAATATATAAAATTGGGAAAAAAAAATATTTTGATTCTCTCTCTCCTTCCCACCTTAAATAGAGGTGTAAGAAATCTCCTTTTCATAGATTAAAAAGATTAAAATTTATCAATTCTTACCTTCCATTTTCTTTAGCTCACTCATTTCCAAATAAGATTCAAAATTCTCTTCCCTTCCTTTGCCATCAATGTTGGCCTCCTCAACAACATCTATGTATAAAAAACTCAATTCTTAAATATATAAAAAATTGATAAAGCCTTCTGGAACTGTACATCTATATTATAAGTACGTCAATAAACTACATCTGACCTCGGATTAAAAATATTTCTGATCTTTTTAAGAAAGGGGGTTGGACAGCTGCTGTATTTCTTAACCTTTTTTATTTCTTAAAATTTTAAAAATATAGTTCCAAATTTAAGTTTCCATAATTTAAAATTTCTAAAAATGTTCGACCATTATCGAATTTAAATTTTAAGAAGGCTACTATAAGTGGCCTTGCCTCCGCTGCTGCTTCTGCCTGTTCGCGTTCCTTCATTCTTTCCGAAATTAGTATAAAAAGGGCAAAAAATCCCCCCAAATCCACATTCTTCACCGTCGTAATCTCTCCCTCGCTCTCTCCTCCACTCTACGCATCGGTGCATTGCCGATTGGCAGAAGCGGAGGTTAGTTTTCTCCTCGGATTTGCTTTAACAGTCTTCGCTCGTCGGGGTTCCGAACTCATTTTGTTGTTGTATTTGCTCTGGCGGTGCAGATCTGGCTTCAATCCTCGAATAGTTGCAGCTATTCCTCATCGCAATCTATTTCTCTGGGTAAATGTAGAACTTCTCTTGGCAGGACTACTTTTCGATGTATGATTTGAAGTGATTCGGTTCTCTGATTTACTTTTTGGGTTCAGTATTTTTGGAATCCTTTCCTCTTTTTCATTTTTTCTAATTTTTTTTTTACTTTAACCTTTTCGACGTGATGTTGTCTCCATCTACTCCTTTTGAAAAGTACTCAAATCCGATTCGAGTTTCGAAATTCCTGGACTGTTGCTTTTTATTATCTTTTTAAACGATTGGGGCAACTATTGGTTTTAGGCTTAAAGTAGCAGCTTTATGAGATAGGAACCTGAGAATAACACAGGCAAGACATTGAGATAAAACAAAACATTAAATTGCTTCAGATTCAAGGTGGAGCCTTCTTCGATTGTTTTTGCGATCGTGACTTTTCTCTGGGGGAGTGATATTAATTAATGGTGCCTGCTTAATTCGGACCTATAACTTGTTTTAGAATCCAGTTCATAATATATTTTGCCCATTTTCCGCCGAAGCAGGGATTGGTTCTCATGAAGAGATTAGCTTGCTGTCGCCGCCGGACAAAAGATTTCAGCATTGATTTCGAGGACCAAGACCGTATGTTTCTATTCTTCTTGTTTTTCCTGCTCATTTTTCTGTTTCAACACGATCAAAACTTGATTTTTCTTTTATTCCTGAGCAATAATTTCTGTCGTTAGTATTCATCACAGTTGTGAATCTTACGACTCTGCAATCGTCAAATAGTTATCTTGATAAGCGTGTTCTGGAAGGCAACTACTATGTTCTTGGTCTAGTGGAATAAAGAAGGAAAAAATCACCATAGTCGAGATAACACACGCATTGAATGATAAGGGCGGACTCCTTTCTCCACCTTCAGCAGTTAAATGCAGATTAATCTAACTTCTCTTATTACGTTTTGAATTTATTCTCTTTTCCATGGTTAGCTGGTCTTTGAAATTTTTGTGTTCCACCCAATGTTTTCCCGTTCTTCGCTTCCTCCTGCCCGTCACGTGGATGATGCAGTTGCTGTACTGTTGCTTGCAAGTTTAAAGGCAAGTGGGAACCGTGTCCACTGTTCTGACTTCCTATCATTCCTTATTCCATTGGAAGACGACTTTGTAGGCATCTCTCTTGTTAATTAATTCCTGTTACGTAGTTGATAATTGTACCATGCACTGGTTGGCATGACTTGTGCCCACGGCAATTGCCTGTTGGTCACGTGCTTGGAAGTACTTCACTTCTATTAATGCCCCACTTGCTCCTCAGATCTGTATGATTCCTTACGACCCAAGCGTCTTGGATTTCTCAATGTTGAGCAAACTGTATCATTTAGTATTGTGGTCAGTAACCCTGCATTCTACAGCCCATATGACCTATACCGATTTTGCATCTCAATCTGTACCTTCTTGAGTTCTTTTATTAGTTGTTTGCAGTCAAACAAAATAACCATATTAGATATGGAATTTGTGTTCTCTGTTGACTATGATGGGTTTGGATTTTACTCCACTTTTATATCTTTCTATTAATATTGTGAATATCTACCTTTTTAATGTACATTTCACTTATACCCATTAGAAATAATACTTCCATTTAACCCCTCTTTATTTTGATTCATTGAAAAGTGACATGTCTCATTGAATCTGTTCATTTACTAAATTTGAAGCAAAAATAATAATAATAATAATAATAAACTTCTAATTTTTCTTGTTAGTGTAGACTTTCTAAAAGAGAATATTTACACCTTAATTTAGCAAGGATATTGTAATTTACATTTGAAATTGTTAAACTTAAAAAGGTGATCAATTCCAATGAAACTCTTCACTTTTGTTGATTTTTAGCAAAAACGTTTCTGATTCCATTTGTGAATAATTTAAGAGCTTGGAAAGTAGAATTCACATATTTTATTTATTTGAAATTGGGATGGTTTTTTGCCTCAAACTACTAAGCGTGGATTAAATCAATTAATCAGGATAAAGATAGTTATAATGAATATATTAAAGATGATAAGGTGCCCGTTTGATAAAAGAGAGCAATCCGGTGCATAAAGCCCCACTAATGCGGATAGTCAATTGTACGTAGCCTTACTTCGCTTTGCAAGAAGTTGTTTCTGTGACTCGAACCCATGATATCAAGGTCACATGACAGCAACTTTATCAACACTAGTAAAACTAAATTCCAAAAAATCACTGTAACTATGTGTGTCCTATCTACAACATCATCATCTATTGTTCATACCTAATACAAGTAAATAAGCATAGGAGGCCGATATAGTGCACAATAATATGACTTCCAACATTATTATCGCAATGCCACTCTTGCTCTTCTATGACAATCCTATCCTCCATCCTTGCCCTTTTTTTTCACTTGTAATATCATGAATTGACCAATCAAAATTATGTTACTCCAGCTTCTATGTCTCTTCCTTCAATTTTTTTTCACCATAACTTGAGGTAGGCCTTTTAAAAATTTTCTCAATGAAATATGAACCATGAAGGAAGAATGCATTTTTGTAGGGGTGATAACATATAATGGCCTAGAGAGTTGCATCGTCAACAGCTGTTCCTACGACAAAGAGAGTGCTGGTGAAGGCACAAGTGGAGCTGATGGGTGTGTAACCACAGACTCCCTTGATGAAGATGCTTCCAGTTACTCTTCCAGCAAAGATGGTGTTGGCTCTTCCTTCTCTTCACAATGCTTGCCCTCAAGCAAGCAGGAAGATCACTTGCTTGATGATTTGGATACTTTTAACAGCTTGCATCATTTGTGCATCAAAGGGAAGGCACCTATTATGTACTCAATGGACATCTCAGATGTTGAAGCTATGAAGGAAAAGTTTGCAAAACTACTTCTTGGTGAAGATGTTTTAGGGGGGAACAAAGGGATAAGTACTGCTCTCGCATTATCTCATGCAATTACCAATCTTGCAGGTATTGATGTTCTTCACCTGATATTCTTCAATTTCCTAAATTTTGCATTAGTCACATTATGTGGCTCATTAATTCTCAAACAAATCATTCTCCAATCTGTTTCTCAGAATATAACTAAGTTATATCAGATTTGTAATATTACCAGCTTCTAGTAATCTGAGAGGCATAATACTTTGCAGTTGTATTGTTGGGTTGAACAGATTGATGATTTCATGCTTCATATTTTATTTTGCCGAAATGATAATATTATCTTACATCATAGATCCCCATTTTGAAGTCTTAGTACTCTTTAGTATTGTTGGCAATTCCAGATTGTTGCATCTCTTGAATACCATATTCTGTGGAAGTGTCACGGTGTAGTTCTTTAAGGCACACATTCTCTGGTTTGTATTTGCAGATACTGTGTATAGAAATGTCAATTTTAGACTATCACACATGAGATTGTTGCATGGATTTGGATTTGTTTTAGGCTAAAAGTAAAACTAGCATCCATAAGCAATGAGTATAGAGTAACAATTGGTTCTGACTTAATCTGGTGTTATATAATTAGCATCGATATTTGGAGAGCTATGGAAATTGGAACCATTATCAGTAGAAAGAAAAAGCAGATGGCACAGAGAAATGGACTGGTTGCTTTCCCCCACTAGCTACATGGTCGAGCTAGTTCCTGCAAAGCAGAATGGTGCTAATGGTGGAATATTAGAGGTGCACTCTTGATCAACTCCATCACTAGATTTATGCATTGAAATCAGCAAATTTCATTTTTACCTCTTGCAGATTATGATTCCAAAATCTCGTCCTGATGTTCAATTGACTATCCCTGCCCTCAAGAAATTAGATTCGATGCTGATTGTGAGTTACCTCTTGATCATTTCATTAGCAGCCAATGATAAGAAACTTGGGATTAGCAATTACATATATGAGATCGCTCTATTTTTTTCTCAATCTACTTTCTGCAGATATGTTATTCTTGGTTTCTGAATGAAGAATGACATACTTGCAGGAAATGTTGGATTCAATGGTGAACACTGAGTTTTGGTATGCTGAGTTAGGTAGCAGAGCAAATGGAGATAATGGTAGCAATGTTACAAGACACAACAAAAAATGGTGGATTCCATCTCCTTGTATTCCAGAGTCTGGCCTTTCTCCTTCAGAGAGGAGAAAACTTGGCTTCCAGGGTAAATTTGTCTACCAAATCCTCAAGGCCGCAAAAGACATTAATGAACAGGTTTTGACCCAAATGCCAATACCCTCTGCAATAGAAGATGCACTTCCAAAGGCAAGCAATCATATTTTGTTAATTTCACTGCTAGTTAGTGCATCTATTCATCTTTTTTTTCTTTTAACCTAAAACGGGTTTGAGTTTAACATAGGCATGCTGTGTATTTTTCTTGTGAAATTTCTATTAAGGCAGACAGGTAAAGCTAGTTTGGGTGTAGATATCTACTATGCTATAGCTGCAACGTCTGTTCCTGTCGAAGAAATACTTGTTTCTCTTAATATGGAGAATGAGCACGTTGTACTTGACACAATAAACCGGTTAGAAGGTGCAATCTTTGCCTGGAAACTGAGAATGTCATATGAAACAGTGAAAAAGTCACCAGTGCGATTCCCATGGTCCTTTGTGAAAGAACATGGATCTGGAATTGAGAAGATTTCTGTCTATATGGAGAGGACTGAAGCACTTCTGCACCTTCTAAAGATCAGATTCCCAGACCTCCCTCCATCTTTTATTGATGCCACTAAGGTTCGATACAGCAAGGTGATTTATCCTCTGTCATTTTCATAGTGTTTTATTAATTTACTGCATTTCTTTGTGCTCATGGGAGCCCCTTAATCTTACCATTACCTTAGTTTATGATGAAATTAAACTTCTTAGTCTTATTCAATGTGTGCTACGTCATGCACGCAAAAGGATGTTTTCTTGTTTTAAATTCTTCCCCTTTTTATTTCTCTGCAGGATATTGGGCATTCAATTGTAGAGGCCTACTCAAGGGTTCTTGTTGGTATGTCATTCAGTATTTTATCTAGGATAGGAGATATCTTACAGGAAGATGACTTGAAGAAACCTACCACACCCTTGTCCAACCTCAAATTTGATTTCACTTCTGATGTGTATCTTGCGGGAATCACCGAAACACCTCCTGGTCATATCAAGCGATCTCTAATTCAGCAGATGAACATGGCTGATGGTCGTTTTATAAACTCCTACTCCAAGAAGGTCGCAGAGGGGCAGCTTGTAGATTACAAAAATAATGGAGGCTCAATTGTCACTGCTGGCCGACAGAGAAGTAAAGTTTGGTTTTAATAGTCTTGGTAACCCCTTGATATGGTATAGGTGGAAACCTCTTAATGTAAATTCAACAACTAAAGTATAGGATCAGTTAGATCAAAGAAGAGACCACGAATCCAGTTTTAACTAAGTCGATGTTCGAATTCTATGATTTCAATATATCAATTTGATGTTAGTTTATAGTCTTGTAATGGATATTTTCTCTACTTTCTATGAAATATAACAATAGGGACTTAAAGGACCAAGCCAATGAGCCATGATGCGATGCTTTTGGTTAGTAGTAGTGCTTATTGCAGGGTCATTTACTTCATTGAAAAAATTTCTCTATGAATGCTTTAAGCTTTCTAATTTTTATATGTATATATATATTCTTTATCTTCTTTTCTTTTCCATGGAGAAGAAAATGGATGGATGATTTACTTTAACCCTAGATTTGGAAGCTAGATGAAGTTGATACACTTTGTGAAAAGAACAAGCAACTTATTAGGAAACCATGTTACTACAATGTCTCTTGGATGAAGTCCCAATTTTACTTCTAAGAGGCCTTGCTTCCCATTGAAGACCCTTTTGGGCATGCTCTATTACTTTATAACAAGCAATATTCCGGGAGAGGAGCTGCCGGATTTGACGGGAGAAAGAAAATATATAAGAGAGAAGAAGGAAACCCAAGAAGAAAAGAGAGGAAGGTAGTTTAGGAGGTTTATTTTTCCGATCAGCTCGGGGGCTATAAGATTTTTGACTTCGCCATGGTTTAAAGAGCATTATTTTTTAGTGATTATCATTGTATCTAGCAGCATTAGATCCTGATGTCCATATCTTATGGACTCACATGGTTAAATAAATGTGTTGCATTTATACTTTGCATCGCAGAGTAAGTATATTCTCGGTACCTCGTCGACAAGCTGGTCATCATTTTGTAGATGCATGACTCATTCGGTTCTTCTTCATTGTAGACACGCTTAACAGTTTGACACTGATACTGAGACTAAGGGAATGCATCAATTGCCATAGTTCTATAATGATCTTATTCAAAAGTCTTAATATGATTGATCCGGCCGGGTATGTAATCCAACCGGATAGGAAGTCCGGTCGGGTAGGTGGCCCGGTCGGGAAAAGACGTTCGGGTGCACAAGGATGTTGACCTAGCCAGATGAATGCGCTCGGGTCCAAGGGGATACAATCCGGTCGGCAGTAGCCGGATGAACCCGGTCGGCAATATCCGATCGGGAATGTTCAATCGGGCAAACACGCACCTGGAACTCCCTTAAAATAGGGGTACCTAACTTGTATTTGGGCTCCGGGCTGACGGTCCCGGTCGGCCGTGCCCGACCGGATGACTTGTTCGCCTGCCACTGAAATTACCCGCCCGCTCTAGGGAGCTACTCGTGGCCTGTGACCGGTTGTCCGGTCGGGCATACCCGGCCGACCGGTCAGGACGGGCGAGCACCAGGAGCGGCTGAACCCACTCACAGACAACTTGCCCACCTAAAAACCGTTGACGGTCGAGCGACCGAGCCCCTCCGGATGACTCCTTGCTACCGATCGGCCAAGTCCGGATAGATTTGCAGAGCTGCATAATAGGACCAGGGTGACCACACGATCAGAGTCATTTAATTGCGATTAGACTCCTTCGGATACAGAGAAATACTGCAGATTCTCTCATCATGAAGAAGAGACCTCTACCATAATCAGGTCTGACCTGGATATCAAACATTAATGTCTGATGGAGAAATGACAGTAAGGATGGGCGAATGACCTTTTGGCGGCCATGTAAGACCCTCAGGGAAACTAAGGCTGCTAGAGGATCGTGTCAGAAGATTGATTTTTATGAGACAAGACAACCCAGACAAGACAGGAGTCTTCCCCCTCTCCTATATAAGATCCGCCTAATGCTTCAAGTGGGGGATTCTGGGAAATTGACTTCTCATCCTCATAGTTTCCTTTGTCTTCCCACTCTGAGCCATGTTCCTCCAAGTCGTTGGTTCTTCTCGTCTGCTTCTGGTCCAACCCTAAATGTCACCAGAACTCGTCCGACTTACTGCATCATCTGAGCGAGGGTCCTCTTCATTTGTCGACAGAATCAATGATGATTTATGATAAGATTAACGAATTCTAATGATCCATCATGCAATGTCCAATTAGTTATACCTAGTTATGAAACCACATTTATACTTGTAAAGTCATAAAAAAATTTATTCATATTTTTTTTTAAATTGACACTAGATATCCAATTTATATTGACTCATCCTAAAGGTGATTGATACAATCTCATGAAAATTTTTCGCCGACCATTAAATAAATTGAAAAGTGCTCGTAGTGAATGATTCTTGAATCAATATTTTTAGATTACTATCGATTAAGAAAAATTTATTCGTTAATTTATTGAAACTTGAACTAAGAAAGCGCTCTGCTGATTGCTCCAGGAGCAAATTTTTGATTGATGCACCTTAAACATGGACACGTAATGTTATCACCACTGATTAATTATTTTTGGGCGAAGGCAAATTGTAAAAATATTTTAATTTTATCAATAAATTTAGGTCTAATTATTTTTGACATATTTTTATGATATCCAACTCTAATATTTCATTTGATACACTATTTTAGAATAATAACCAAGTAAATCAAAACTACAAAAAAAAAGTTAAGTTAATTATATACAAGTATGCATGACTTGATGAAAGGCCATAATATCCCATTCAAGCTAGCATCATGGATTTATATCCATCTATGCGTCTTAAACATTTTAACAACAAGTCTCTATAGATATATATGTTAGGATCAAAAAGAATTTAGATATCTCCATAATAGTATGATATTATCCATTTTGGACCTAAGCCCTCATGGTTTTGTTCTTGGACTCTCCCAAAAAGTCTCATGCTAATGGAGATATCATTATTCCTTATAAGTCTATGATCTTTTCCATGTATTTTAGATGTGGGGCTATGTTTGTAACCATGCAACCCCAACAATCCCCCCTCAAACAAAGGATCACATGCCCCCCACAAGCGGAAACCCTTTCCGTTTGATGTCTGATCCTCAACCTACCAGGACTTTCTGCCCCTTGGTCCACCCAACCTACTAGGACTTCACTGCCTAGCCGCAACTAGGACTTCTCTGCCTGATGTTTGGTCCTCTTGATCAAGACACGGGAGCCCACATATCTTTTATTTAAGGCTTAACCCACATGGTTAGATCTGGATCATGAAGAGCGACCTGACTCTGATACCAATTGTTAGGACCAAAAGGAATTTAGATATCTCCACAATGATATGATATTGTCCACTTTAGGCCTAAGCCCTCATGGTTTTGCTCTTGGGCTCTCCCAAAAGGTCTCATGCCAATGGAGATATCATTATTCCTTATAAGCCTATGATATTTCCCATGTGTTTTAGACGTGGGACTATATTAGCAACCTTGCAACCCCAACAATATATAATTTAGCTGTCAGGAGCGCTTGGGCTAGCGATTCATTTTTTTTGCCACTTAATAGGGTCGAGTACCCCATGACTGACACGTGGACTGAAGAAGCTATGTGGCAAGATTTACCAAGTCTGGACGACTCTCATTCTCTGACGTCCGAGACTCCCTCGGGAAGATGGATTCCAGAGACCAACTCGGATAGCCACAGTCTTGAAGATCGCTCCAGAAAGATACATGCCCGAGATCACCTCGGGAGAGTAGGTTCCCGAGATCACCTCGGGAAGGCGAATGCCTGGGACCCCCTGGGCCAAACGACCCCGAGATCACCTCGGGTTAGCTGACCCCAAGGAGTACTCAACCTCAAGTAATGGTTCGCTTTCCTTGGATCGATGGATAATCATCACCAATTATTATGGGATAATTACGACCTGTGATACGCGACCATCAAAGCCTTAATCACCGCAACGGTCTAGATTTGATGGTTGCGAAGACCATTACAAAGATTATCCAGTTACCGACGATTGAGGGACATGGAGAAGAACGTGGGGACACGTGTGACGGTCGCCTCAGAGTGGAAGTTCTTCCTCTATCGTCAGCATCCGCGTGGGCTGAACCCTGGTGACTGGTCGTCGACGTCGATTTCTTTCGGAACAAGTTTGGTGTCGTCTGTGGGAAATCGGTAAAGCACCAAAAGGAGCACGATGGCAAGCCGGTGGGACAATCCATCGTCCTGACGAAGAGGAATTAGATCGCTTGGTGGCCAATGCCATCAAAGGGGTGCTCGAACAACACCAAATCGAGCAGGCGCCTCACGGCGAGTCGCTTCTGTGCAGAGGAGATCCCCAGAATCTCCATCTGCACCCCCAACCACGGAGATCTGTCTCACCACCGGGGAGACACACCGGAGCAGTCCCGGACCACCGCGGGATTCTCCAGGAGATGTGGAGAAGGCCAACTCAGTAGCCTCCAGCGCGCTGAGGCAGGATGATGGACCAGGGAAGAGGGAAGAACCTAAGGTCTCCTCAAAGGCCCCCTCTACCCCTTTCTCATTGGAGATTGTAGAAGACCCCATGCCGAAGCAGTTCCGGGCCGGGATTGCCGATACGATGGGAAGACGGATCCTGAAGATCATGTCTGCAAGTTTGAGAATGCGTCGCTCCTACACCAGTACACCGATGGTGTAAAGTGTCGGGTGTTCTTGAATACCCTATCGGAGCAGCCCAGCGATGGTTCCAGAGGCTGCCCCAGGGGTCTATCAACTCCTTCATGGAGTTTAGAACTGCCTTCCTCCATCATTTCGCCAGCAGCCGTCGCTATCAGAATACGACGCTCAATCTATTTGCTTTAAAGCAGAAGCCCAAGGAACCACTCAAGGATTACATCCAGCGTTCAACCGAGTGGCGCAGGATATGACAACTGTGACATCGGAGATCCTCGTTAGTGCCTGTACCCAACGGCTCTCGGAGGGGGATTTCTTCCGATCCTTGTGAAGAAGCTACCCACCAGTTTCGATGATCTGTTAGGGCGTTCTGTCAAGCACATCAACATGGAAGAGGTGCAACACGCCCGGCGCAAGGAACCAGCCGGGGTCCGGCCCAAACGTTGTACGGTCAGAAAGGAGGGAACCCCGCTCCAGCACTAGGAAAAGACCTTCGCCCGGGAAAGATCAGTGGCTGGTAGGTGGAAGTTGGTAGAGATAGTGGACACCGAACAACCAGAGCCCTGTCGAGGTACTGCGAATTCCACGGCAGTACGACGCACTCCACCGAGGAGTGTCATGCCTTGAAGAAAAAGGTGAGTGAAGAAGCAGACACCAAACCCCGAGGAAGTGGAAGAAGATGGGGTATCGCCGGAAGTCCCCTCGGCGAAGCTTGTCTCCCCGACAACGACAGTTGGTAGAGAACGAGACCCGACATCGGTCTCGGTCACGTTCAAGAGGGAGGAGTCGGGGGTCCGCACCCCGCAGGTCTCCCTCATTGGAAAGAGACCCCAAGAAGGGCAAGACCCCTGCACGCGGCCCGCCCTCTGGGCACGTGGGGGTGATCTCAGGGGGACCCACCGGAGGAGATTCCCACCGAGCAAGGAAGGCTCACACCCGGCGGCTGGAGAACTACGCCATCGGGACGAGTCGGAGCCAGCATCCTGGCCCTACGATCTCCTTCGGCCCGGAGGATTTGGAAGATGTGGAAGCTCCCCATGAAGACGCTCTGGTAATTCTTGCACGCATTGCCAATTATGAAGTTAAGCGTATCTTCGTGGATACAGGTAGCTCCGTTAACATCCTGTACAAGGCCCCCTAGACCAGATGCAAATTGACGAGGATTAACTGCATCCAGTGTCGACACCACTATTTGGCTTCACCAGATACGGGTACAGCTGATAGGGCAAATTACCCTATCGTTGTCGTTGGGCAGTGACACTTTGGAGAGGACTAGGAGGACTCCCTTCCTGGTCGTGGATGCTCCCTCATCCTACAAATCATCTTGGGACACCCGACGCTCACTATATTCCAGACGGTGGTCTCGTCAACCACCAGAAGATCAAATTTCGGTGGGCGACCAAGTGACTGAAGTTAAGGGGGACCAGCTGGTGTCTCGCGATGCTACAGCGGGGAAGTATGATCGAGTCCTGCAAAAACCCGAAGTCGCACAAAGCCCTGCAAATCGATCTCGCGATCCCGGGGAGCCACAGTGGGGCAGGCCTCACCCCATCGTTAGAAAGATAGCCGGAGGTGGATACCATCCACAGGAGGACCGGAGCAAAAAGCCGAAGAGGCCAGGGCATGCCAACTATCTCCTACCCTGTTGCACCCGGTAAGATTTGTGAGGCATACTGTGAACTTGTCTATGTATTCTTGCTGCCTTACAGTGACAGTCATGAAATAAATAAGACATCTCATCGTAAAAGTGCCAAGGTATCTACCTAAAACCCTATTACCTCACGGTGCTGTGAATGCCCGAGGTAAGTAGGCTTGGTCTGGGTGCTACGGATGCCCGACCAAGAAATAAAACCCTATTACTTGAGGTGCTGTGGATGCCTGAGGTATGTAGGCTTGGTCTGGGTGCTATTGATGCCCGACCAAGAAATAAAACCCTAGTACCTCGCGGTGCTGCGGATGCCCGAGGTAAGTAGGCTTGGTCTGGTTGCTACCGATGCTCGACCAAGAAATAAAACCCTATTACCTCGCAGTGCTGTGAATGCCCGACTAAGAAATAAAACCCTATTACCTCGTGGTGCTACGGATGCCTGAGGTAAGTAAGCTTGGTTTGGGTGCTACGGATGCCCGACCAAGAAATAAAACCTTATTATCTCGTGGTGTTGCGGATGCCCGAGGTAAGTAGGCTTGGTCTGGGTGCTACGGATGTTGACCAAGAAATAAAACCCTATTACCTCGCGGTGTGCGGATGCACGAGGTAAGTAGGCTTGGTTTGGGTGCTACGGATGCCCGACCAAGAAATAAAACCCTATTACCTCGCGGTGCTATGGATGCCCGAGGTAAGTAGGCTTGGTCTGGGTGCTACGAATGCCCGATCAAGAAATAAAACCCTATTACCTAGCGGTGCTACGGATGCACGAGGTAAATAGGCTTGGTCTGGGTGCTACAGATGCCCAACCAAGAAATAAAACCCTATTACCTCGCGGTGCTACGGATGCCCGAGGTATGTAGGCTTGGTATGGGTGCTACGGATGCCCAACCAAGAAGATAAAAACCCTACTACCTCGTGGTGCTGCGGATGCCCGAGGTAGGTAGGCTTGGTCTGAGTGCTACAGATGCCCAACCAAGAAGATAAAAACCCTACTGCCTCGCGGTGCTGCGGATGCACGAGGTAGGTAGGCTTGGTCTGGGTGCTACAGATGCCCAACCAAGAAGATAAAAACCCTACTGCCTCGCGGTGCTGCGGATGCTCGAGGTAGGTAGGCTTGGTCTGAGTGCTGCAGATGCCCGACCAAGAAATAAAACCCTACTACCTTGCGGTGCTACGGATGCCCGAGGTGAGTAGGCCTGGTTCGAGGGCTGTGGAGGCCCGACCAGGAGCTGAGTAACCCCTACAACCTCTAACCGTGAATGGGAGGAGGCTTGAGGGCTGTAGTGGAAGAAGGCTCACACATAACCGCCCAGACATAAAACAACGTCATCAGACATGGAAGGCAAACATGGTATCTCATCATTACTCGAGACACTCACACGTCAGAGGTAACAAGTTTCCCTTTATTTCTAAGGGAACACCTTGACAATGATATCTCCAAGAAGTACAAAAAGATAGGTATACAGAGGGGATGCACTCACTGGACCCAGTGAGGGAGACCATTCCTTCGCCCGGGCTCTCCTCTATTGCCTCATCATCGCTGTCTGTCCACTGATCTCGGAGCCATCTCCTTGCGACGGGTGAGCTGAGAACCATCTGCATCGTGGCTGTGACCGCTGAATCTTCCGCCGTGGCTAGGACTTCTTGGTCCTCCGCTAAAGGTAACGCAATACCAACCCGGAAGGCAAAGGACGTTATTTAAGGTCGAAACCGTCCTCATGATAACTCATAGAAGAAAAGGAAATACTCGGGATACACAAGGTAAAGGGACGAGCAAGTTCCATTCAAAGGTCCTGACTAAGCCTTACATTCAACTTACATTTGGAAACAAAGACAAAAAGTAAAACACAAAGGGAGAAAAGGAAAGGCGGCAGCTACTGCTCCTTCCCCTTAGATGACAACCTATCCCATACCTGACTGGCACCGGGGAAGCTGGGGTTGACGTCCGACCGCAGCACTCCCGCCCGTCGAATCTGCGGAGATGCTAATGTGAAACCTTGCTTCAACTGTTGTGGAGTGGGGTCGACCGACGGATTCCCAAAATTTGGGGGATTGAGCGATCAGAAGGTGGAGAGCATTTGAAATAGGTCGGGGAGCAACCAATAGGAGACACTTTCTGATATAAAGTCCGGGGAAGTTTGCTATGCTCTCGGGTGAGAGAGATGACATCATCTCTGCTATGCTCCCCAGTGAATCATGTGATATCTCTGCGGGACTCTCTGGTGAAACATGTGGTTCCATCTTTGCTGTGCTCTCCGGTGAAATATGCGATATCATCTCTGCTATGCTCTCTGGTGATGCAGGTGACCTATGTCAGAAGGGGGAACGGTGGAGGATGTGTAAGAATCGATGTCGTACGCTAGAGGGGGGTGAATAGCGTTTTCCGGTTCGTTCTTGTACCTACGTTGTTAGTTGCACAGCGGAAACAATAATAGAGAAAACAAACAATGCTAACAAACCGCTTTTACTTGGTATCCACCCCGGCCGGGTGACTAATCCAAGAATCCGTCGGTGGATCACTCCCTGGATAACCTCCGGCTAGCTCTCGTCGCTCCTTGTGGGTGGAGAAACCTCACCACAAACACAATCAAAGCTCTAAGCACAAAGACTACTGTTTGGCTCTTACCCAAAGCCAAACTCGTCAAAAAACTCAGCCACCACGAAGTCCTCTTTAAATAGGACTCGGGCTGAAACCCTCGCCACCAGTCGACTGCTCCAAGGGTAGTCGACTGGTGCTAGCCAAATTCGACCGTTGCACCCCAACGTTCAAATTTTAGCCAACTCACCAGCCACCTACCAATGGACTGCTCCTAGAGCAGTCGACTGGTCCCCAGCTGAATCCCTTCCCGAGTACATGCACACAGCACTCGATCTTCACGACTCGACTGACTCCTCATCCGCAGTCTCGACTATTGCCTCGCGCCCTCTTCATCACGACTCGACTGACTCCTCATCCGCAGCCTCGACTATTGCCTCGCGCCCTCTTCATCTTCGACTCCTGTCCCTCGGATGCACGCAAGCCTCCAGCTTGCCTCTATGCCATCCTTCACGCATGTCTCGAAGTCCGCGCCC
>JAGFNQ010003376.1:685882-708533 GCA_024364735.1 Boesenbergia rotunda | reverse complement strand
GTCTCACTTTATCACAATCCTTTCCTATGGTTTAAATTTTGGGAACTTCTTATCATCCACAAGGCCATTTCCTACCCAGCCCTCAGATCAGTCGACTGCCCCTGTGGCAGTCGTCTCCCAAAACTCACAGAATATTTCTGGGCTCTTACCAATCGACTGCCCCTAGGGCAGTCGACTGATACCTGAATTACAGGTTTTTCAGCCCAATTCCAGTAATGTCTAGATAATTCCACAAATCTCCAAAAATTATGAAATTTCGTGGAGAGATTTGTGAAGCCAATATCTACTTGGGAAAAATATGTTTCCAAACAAATGTACTCCGGATCCCAGGATTGGCACGAAACTCAACTTTCTCTAAAACGTATCACTTAAACTTTCTCCAAAAGTTCTAATTTTGATCTATTCTTGACATACCTTCTTACACTTGATCATAACCCATTTCTATCATTGAATTATATGGTGTTTACCCATTAAAACCCAATTTTGCCAATTATAACCCTAAATTCACCTTTTTCTCCTTAAAACCAGTTTTAATGTGCCAAAACCTAGGATTAAGACTTACCCAAGTCTTCTAATCCCTTTGGCACATTTTATCTAATTCCTTGGGATGACTCTTGAGATCCATTTATCATGGACCCCAAAGGCTCCTAGAGCCAAACCCTCTGATACCAATTGTAAGAATCGATGTCGTACGCTAGAGGGGGGGGTGAATAGCATTTTCCGGTTCGTTCTTGTACCTACGTTGTTAGTTGCACAGCGGAAACAATAATAGAGAAAATAAACAACGCTAACAAATCGCTTTTACTTGGTATCCACCCCGGCCGGGTGACTAATCCAAGAATCCGTCGGTGGATCACTCCCCGGATAACCTCCGGCTAGCTCTCGTCGCTCCTTGTGGGTGGAGAAACCTCACCACAAACACAATCAAAGCTCTGAGCACAAAGACTACTGTTTGGCTCTTACCCAAAGCCAAACTCGTCAAAAAACTCAGTCACCACGAAGTCCTCTTTAAATAGGACTCGGGCTGAAACTCTCGCCACCAGTCGACTGCTCCAAGGGCAGTCGACTGGCGCCAGCCAAATTCAACCGTTGCACCCCAACGTTCGAATTTTAGCCAACTCACCAGCCACCTACCAGTCGACTGCTCCCAGAGCAGTCGACTGGTCCCCAGCTGAATCTCTTCCCGAGTACATTCACACAACACTCGATCCTCACGACTCGACTGACTCCTCATCCACAATCTCGACTATTGCATTCGCGCCCTCTTCATCTTCGGCTCCCGTCCCTCGGATGCATGCAAGCCTCCAGCTTGCCTCCATGTCATCCTTCACGCATGCCCCTCGAAGTCCGCGCCCCTCAGCTCATCGTCCCTGCTCACCAAAGTCCCTCGGATGCGCACGTAAGCCTCCAGCTTGCCTCCATGCCATCCTTCACCGTACCGAGGTCGTTCAGTCAAGTCCATATGTGTAACTTGTACAACCTGCACACTCAACATACATATATAAGAATACAAGGAAAAACCTAACTTAAACCTTTTGCCCAAATATCAAAACCTATGGTCACTCCGGACCATCTTAGGGCCGATTGCTCCAACAGGATGTAGTGGTACGTTGCACGCTCCACAGGTGGATCTGAGAGCACTTAGCTTAGCCTGTGCTAAAGTGGCTTCACACCCCACTGGGTGGCGAACCTCTTCCCTCTCCGATTTCTCCTCCAGGCTGCAACCTCTTTTCCCTTCCTTGCTCATGGGTTCTAACAAGAGGAGGGAGGAAGGATAAAGGGGGAAGAGCAGTTCAACCTGCCACATTTATAATGATAGCCGCCCTTGTGCATTTAATAAGGGCATGGCGCGGGGGCAATAATGGATGCCAATCTCGAAGCATCGCCTCTTTTCTGTCGCCGTCGATTGGCATGCTTCGAAATTCGCAAACCTTTGTGAATCAATTCAAGGGACCGCCTTAGGCCCGGAGATGATTGTTCTGATTCTACGGGCTTACTAGACACTCAACAGAGAAGGGAGTCAATACGGATCCCACAGATGAATAGCTTCGCGCCAGGCATGCGTACTTTCGAGGTTACCTCGGGAAGACCCATACCCGAGGTGGAAACCAAACCCCCCTAGGTTATCTTGACCCAGGAGACACTTGACGTCACGAGGGGCTCGGGGTTCCCAAAACCAACCTAAGAGGTGGCTGGGGACGAGCATTGGCTCCCTAGCTCCCCTGCCCCATGGGTCGGGAAGGAACACTCACTTTTCAGGAGTGTTAGTCTAGTATCTGGCTCCTTGAGTCGAAGAAAGTCGCCGACTCTTCGATTCTCTTGGTCCTCATGATGAAGATAAATAATATGAGGAGCCAAATAAAAAAGATACTCAGGATAGTAATGTTAGATCGTCTGCATATTGCTAGAGGGGGGTGAATAGTAATTTTTTTCATTTTTTCTTCCTACAACCGTTAGTGCGTAAGTGGAATAAACTAAAACTAAACTAAATAAGGAAGAACTCACCAATATACGTGGTTCATAGATAAAACTCCTACTCCACGGCTGCCCGTAAGGTGGGCGATTCCTAATCCGTTGATGGATGATTCCCCGGAGCACCTCCGGCTAGATCGCGTAGCTCCTTGTGGGTGGAGAAACCTCACCACAATCTTTGAACACTACCTGAGCACACCAGGCTACTAACTCACTCTATCCAAGCAAGTTTCGCCAAAGAACAGTAGCCTTAAACGAGATCCTTTAAATAGAGCTCGAGTACTAAATGGCCGCTACCAGTCGACTGCCCCTGGGCAGTCGACTGGTCCCACTCAGATTCGACCGTTACAGCCAACGTTCGAATCCCCAACCATTACCAGTCGACTGCTCCTGGAGCAGTCGACTGGTCCCCTTCTAAGCCTAGGGTTTCCTTCCCAAGTACATTTCTCTCCGCACTTAAACCCTCCCGGCTTAGTTCCTGAGTACAAACACTCACACTCGGACCCTCACGACTTGGCCGACTCTTCAATCCGCAGTCTCGATCTGTTGCCTTCATGCCCTCTTCGTCTTTAGCTCCCGTCCCTCGGATGCGCACACAAGCCTCCAGCTTGCCTCCATGCCATCCTTCACGCATGCCTCGAAGTCCGCGTCCCTCGGCTTATCGTCTCTGCCCATGGTCCCTCGGATGCGCACATAAGCCTCCAGCTTGCCTCCATGCCACCCTTCACCTGAAAATATCCAACCAAGTCTATGTGTACCTGTACACCTTCACACTCATATACACATATTAGTCCAACAACAATCCCTAACTTAATCATATTGACTACACACATCAAAACCTATGATCCTCTAGATCATACTTGGGCGAATTACCCCAACAATCTCTCCCTTTTTGATGTGTGGTAATATGCTTAAGTTTGGTAAACAAAAGCAACAATAGCAACAACAATTGAAAATCAAAGCATAGCAAACAAGAGACAACCTCCCCCTTAACCTATGCCCTTTCCCAATTTTCAATTCTCACTCACACACCAAGTTAAGTTATACCCAACTTAACACCATAACACCAAGTTACGTTTTACCCAACTTAACATCACAAATTTTCTTCCATCAAGTTAAACCTAACTTAACACACAAGTTCTCCCCCTTTGACACCATCAAAAAGATTGACCCAAGCAATTATATCCCTAGTGGCAAAAAGAACTCAACCCATTTCTGAAAAAAAAATCCTTCAGAAATCAACATACAACCTTACCAGTCGACTGCCCCTGGGGCAGTCGACTGGCCTCTGATTTCCCTCTATTTTCGCAACCCACAGAGACATCAGTCGACTGCCCCCAGGGCAGTCGACTGATACAGCCAACATCTGAAATTCCAGCCGAATTTCATAAACCTCTA
This sequence comes from Boesenbergia rotunda, assembly GCA_024364735.1. Lineage (NCBI taxonomy): Eukaryota > Viridiplantae > Streptophyta > Magnoliopsida > Zingiberales > Zingiberaceae > Boesenbergia > Boesenbergia rotunda. Next base: position 704,663 of record JAGFNQ010003376.1, on the reverse strand, counting down.
GAAAATTCTAGAAAATTTGGAAAAATCAAAAAGTTTGCAAGCACATTTGTTAGGATATACTCTATCCTAGAAAAATATAGTTTCATGAAAAATATCAAATGTGTTTAACTTTTGGTACAAACTCTAATTTTCTCAAGAATAGTCATTTTGTATCAACTTTCAAACCTATCTATGAATCCTTGTATTTGCTAACTCTAACCATTACCATTGTACACATGAAATTGCCTCAATTATCTCCTTTTTCTTATGTAGTCTTAATATGATAATAACCTCCCCTTCTTATCTCTTAACCCTAGATACATATGCACTTATCAATCTTCCTTGAATTCCATGATATCAACAGAGCCTCATTTCATACAATCACCATTAAATCATGAAGTAAAACTTTATCCAAGGAATATGAAAGCATAAACAAGGATTTTAATTCAAAGTCATATCCTATCATTTAATAGCAATTTATGAACTTCAAACCATATAAGCAATATCAAGTCATCACATAAAAACTCATAAAGTAACATGAACCTTTCTTATGCTTCCAATTTTGTAAGTTCTTATTATCCAATATGCCTTATCTATTTAAACCCACAGATCAGTCGACTGCCCCTGGGGCAGTCGACTGAGAAAATGAACAGAAGGTTTCCTGGGTGGGATCTGTCGACTGCCCTCGGGCAGTCGATTGATAAAACGAACAGAAGGTTTCCAGTTTCGAATTCACCTGGACCAGTCGACTGGCTCTGAGCCAGTCGACTGATACGTTAATTTCAGTTTTTCAGCCTAATTTCAGAAATACCTAATTAATTCCATAAATCTCAAAATAATTTGAAATTTCGTGGAGAGATTTGTGAAGCCTATGTCTTCTTGGGAAAAATATGTTTTCAAACAAAATTACTCCGGATCCCAAGATTTGCATGAAATTCAACCTTTCCTAAATTGTATCTTTAAACTTATCCAAAAGTCCTAATTTTGGCCTCTCCTCGATGTATCTTCCCATACATATTCACAATACATTTCTAGCACTGAGTTATATGACATTTACACACCAAAAACTAATTTTCTCACAATGTGATTCTATTTCCCTCTTTTTCTCCATGATACTCCTTTTAATGTGCCAATTCCTTAGGATTAAGACTCACCTTAGACTTCCAACCCCTTTGGCATATTTCATAATTTATCTAATCTTCTAGGAGAAAACCTCCTGAGATCCATTGACCATGGACCACATTTTGGCTCCTAGAGCTCTCCCTTGAGCTCCTAGCCCTAGTTACCTCCCTAGGTAACTCACTCACAAATGCAAGCCCACACCGGTGTTCCTCCGGTGCTTCTTGACCTTCAACTACAACTCTCTTAACTCTATACACCTTTTTCTTGGTCAAATCCCTCTTTTCTCCTTTAAATGACTTTTCCTTACCATTTTTTATCTTTCCTTTACCATAATCATAAAGCATCCTTGAATATGACTTTTTACTATCATTTGACCTTCTAGGGTGATATCCTAGACCCGGTCTACCATTTCTAATATGTTGATAATTAGGTATAACACCTAGCCCCTTGGATCCTCTAATGAATCTATCTAGGTTCTTTTCTAATTTATCAAGTTTTGCCCTCAATACTTGATTTTCCTTTTCTAAGTTTCTAACCTTAGTATCACCATGCCTATATTGATCATTCCTAGATCTCCCCATTTTCTTAGGCATGTGCCTCCCTTTCTTAGGGTTAATGCCTTGATCCTTAGGTCTACAAGTCCTAGGTTTATCATGAAACATGGAATCTTTAACATTTTGGCATGCAATAATATTTTTATTTCTATCATGATACTTAAAGTCAAACGTACGCATAGGCAAGCAATCATTATTTCTAGCATTCATAAAAGCATTTGGAGCACAAGTAAAGTTAGGGATTACCTCCCTTACCCTTATAGCTCCCTCTTGATCTGAGCTTCTCCTCTTTTCTTCTTTCTCCCATCTTCTTAAATGCTCTATCTTCTTGAGCTCTCCTTTTCTTGGACATTGAGTATAATAATGTCCTAGCTCCCCGCAAGTATAGCACCTAATGTACTTCTGTTCTTTATTTTCCCTACAACCCACATTAGATTTTAAATGAATGGACTTGGGTTTAGGGATTACCTCCTTCTTACCTAGTGAACACTTTTCCTTGTAGTGTCCCTTCTTGTTGCATCCAAAGCATATGATGTGTTCTTTTGATTTGGCTTTGGTGGAGGTTGGAGCTTTTTCTTGCTCTTGTATGGATGAGAGTCTCTCCTCTCCCTCAATTCTTGAAGTTGACACCTCTCCTTCTTCTTTTGATGAAGTGGACGACCTCTCACTTTCTACTTCCACTTCACTTGATGAGATGAGCAATTCTTCTTCTTCTTTGTCTACTTGAACCATTTGACTTGTCTCCTTGGGCTCTTCCACTAATTGAACTTGTATATGACTTTCATGGACTTTTCTTATCTTGTTCCATAGCTCATATGCATTTTCGTATTTACCTACATCACTCAACACATTTTTAGGTAAAATATCAATTAATATACTAATTACCTTTTCATTTGCCTTAATGTGCTTGTTGCTCCTTAGTCCAATTTCGAGGTCGATGCTTTTTCTCGTGATTGTCTCTTGGAATTTCAAAGGGCTCTTCTAGCACCATTATACACTCCCACTCCATTCCAAACCACATCTTCATCCTTGCCCTCCAATAGCCGAAATCTTCATGATCGTAGGATGGTGGAATGTTGATATCATCCCCCAACTTGTCTTCTATCATTTTTCTCCTCTAGCTTGTGCTCCTTTGGAGGTTATTCCAACAAGAGCGACCCTTCGGTCTGATACTACTTGTTAGATCGTCTACGTCTTGCTAGAGGGGGTGAATAGCAATTTTTTCGATTTTTCTTCCAACAACCATTAGTGCGCAAGCGGAATAAACTAAAACTAAACTAAACAAGGAAGAACTCACCGATATACGTGGTTCGGAGATAAACCTCCTACTCCATGGCTGCCCGTAAGGTGGGCGATCCCTAATCTGTCGGTGTATGATGTTGATGCAGTATGACCTGATTGTTGTTTTGATGTTGACACCGATTTAAGTTTAGTTGAGTGATAATTGAGATCAGGTAGTTAAGTTCGGATTAAGTGTACTGGTCAGAGAGAGGCTCGGTAGCTCGTTCTCTGGACTAGGTTGAGTCGGAGAGGGCTCGGTAGCTCGTTCTCTGGACCAGGTTGAGTTAGAGAGGGCTCGGTAGCTCGTTCTCCGGACTTAGGTCAGAGAGGGCTCGGTAGCTCGTTCTATGGACCAGGTTGAGTCGGAGAGGGCTCGGTAGCTCATTCTCCAGACTTAGGTCAGAGAGGGCTCGGTAGCTTGTTCTCTCGACCAGGTTGGGTCGGAGAGTGTTCGGTAGCTCATTCTCCGGACTTAGGTTAGAGAGAGCTTGGTAGCTCATTCTCTAGACCGGGATGAGTCAGAGAGGGCTCGGTAGCTCGTTCTTCCGACTGTGGTCAAAGAGGGCTCGGTAGATCGTTCTCTGGACCGGGATAAGTCAGAGAGGGCTCGGTAGCTTGTTCTCCGGACGTTGGTTAAAGAGGGCTCGGTAGCTCGTTCTATTGACCGGGATAAGTCGGAGAGGGCTCTGTAGCTCGTTCTCCGAGACCAGACTGAGTCAGAGAAGGCAAGGGAGTCTGTTCTCTAGACTCAAGGTTGAAATGATTGGCTGGATCAGTCTGAAGTCCGATCAGGTGGTTGGCACGAACTCTCTTGATTCTAGATCGGTCACAGGATCGATCCAGGATGTTTGATCGGACTGTTGACCGATCCAGAGAGCTTCTGAGGAAACAGAAGGTTGTCTGAACAGTCTAGTGACCGATCAGAAAACATTCTGTGTGGTCACCGAAAGAAAACTGATTGGTCAGTGCGACCGATCACAGAAGTCCCAGACCGATCAGGTTGGGGCCTTATCGGTCAGGAAGTTGGCTGATCGGTCACCTTGACCGATCAGCCACTTCCCTGATCGGTCAGTGAGACCGATCAGGGGCATTAACTGAAAACTCCAGTAAGTTTTGTGATCGGTCTGGTGTCCGATGCCCTAGTCTTTGATCGGTCAGAGAGAACGATCAAAACTTCACTAGATCGATCAGAATAAAGTCTGATTGGTCAGGAGGTTGTCTGATCGGTCCATCTGACTGATCAACACCTCAGAACTTTAATTAAAATGGTTGTTAGATTTCTGATTTGCTTCTTATTTGCTTCGCTAATAAATCTATGAGTGTGCAGATGATACAGAGCTGTGATATTCAAATGAAGGAGCAAAAAGAAGGGTCAATGGTGACTTTCATTGCTGCTATGTTGTTTGGTATACACTTGCATGATTCAACAACGCCTGACGACCCGAAGCTTTAGCGGAGGAGGTAGGCTGAGAGCTCAGATGGGGTAAGTGGGTGATGACTAACCTGAAGCTTCTACTGAAGAGGGCTTCAGTGAACTGAGAGCTCAGAAGAGGTCAGTGGGTGACGCCTGTATGTGTGCAGAAGGAAGATTAATAAGAAGAGGTTGGTGAAGCAGAGAAGTGGACGAGACAACAAGAAACAGAGAACTGTGATTAGGTTTTGCTGTAGTGTTGTGTTGCTCTCTGCATTCATCTTTGTGCTTAATCTTTCTGCTGGTGCTTGTGCTTGCATCTATTTTGTAAGCTTCTCTTTTGTCTCCTGTGCTTCATCTGTATATCTCTGAGACGCTTGTAGAGAGGTTACTCCACCGAGAAGGAGAAGTCTTTAGCAGGGTTCACTCCGGGGCCTGATTTGCCGAAGGTCAAGGGATCACCCACCTCACGGGCATGCCAAGGAGTAGGGGCAAGTTATCCCCAAACCATGTAAATCCGGTGGCATTCTCGGTTATCTTTTTGTTTCTGTTGTATTTTGTTTTTCCGCTGCTAACCTGAGTGCAGAAAGGAAAGAAGCCAGAGTTTTTGGTGGGTGACTATTCACACCCCCCTCTCTAGCCATCTCATATCCCAATATGTGGTATCAGAGCCTAGGGCTCTTTCAACCGGATTAACACCCTAAGAGCAAAAGATGACTTTAAGAGGAGAAGGCTTCAGCACCAACCGCCCACCTTTCTTTGATGGAGCTAATTTCCAGTATTGGAGATCTAGAATGGAGTATTATTTGAAGACCGACATCGGCATGTGGTTCTCAGTCAAGGAGGGATTCACTCCTCCCAAGGATGCTGAGGGCAAGGAGCTTGAGTTCTCAAGATGGTCAGCAGAACAAATAAGAAAAGGAGAGGCAGATGCCAAGGCGGTGGTCACTCTGCAGTGTGGGATGACCAAGGAGCAACTCATCAAGGTTGGTCCCTTCTCAAGTGCCAAAGATTTGTGGAACAAGCTCATAGAGCTATATGAAGGCACACGAGACTCCCGGATAGCAAAGAGGGATCTCTTCCTGAACCAACTCCAGAACCTTTCTATGAAAGAAAATGAAACTGTAAGTGAGCTTCATGGTCAGTTCAAGGAGATCCTCAACGGTTTGCACTCGATCGATGAGAAGGTCGAGAACCATGACCTTGTAAGGTATGTACTCAAGTCCATTCCTAGAAATACCTTGTGGTCATCCATGGTGGATGCATACAAGGTATCCAAGGATCTTTCCATTGTAAAGTTAGACAATTTCTTTTGTGAAATGGAGCTACATGAGCTTGCTAACAAAGGCCCAAAAGAGAAGGGTATTGCTCTTGTAGCAGGGGACAAAGGAAAGAAGAAGAAGGAGAAGAAGAAGGAAAAGAAGGAGGAGGAGGAGGGGAAGAGCACCCGTCACGTGGCTCTCATGACATTAGATGACTCACACATGGAGAGTAGTGACGAGTCAAGTGATCCATCAACCGCGGCTTCATCATCTTCGGATGATGAAGAGGTAATTTCTCCCGAGCTTGATAAGTGTTATAGAACTATAGCTTGCTTTACTAACTTGCTTAAAAAATCTAAGGACAAAGTAAAATCATTAAAGTTAGAAGTAGAATAATTGAAAACCTCTAAGGATAATGAAATTGATGACTTGCATGTTGAGGTCCTTGAAGATGAGAACAAGGCCCTAAAGAGTGAAGTTGAAAAACTCAAGAATCTTCTTGGGAAATTTTCAAATAGCTCTAAACCTTGGATATGATCCTCAACTCCCAAAGAGCGGTCTACAACAAGGCCGGTATAGGTTACCAATCTAAGGAGCCTAGTTTTGTGTCATTGATGTCTAGAACCCAATTTAAATCATCAAATTCTTCTAGGGTTCAAGGACATAGATGTTGGGGGTAATCGACCCTGAGATGATATGGAGGATCATGATATTTTGATGTGTGGCAATGCCTTAAGTTAGGTAAACATATAGCAATAATAATAGCAAAAGCAATTGAAATTCAAGCATATCACACAAGAGGCTACCTCCCCCTTAACTTATGCTTTCTCTCAAATTTCAACCCTTATTGCTAATCCCATGTTAGAATTAAGTTCTCCCAACTTAACTCTAAAGTCACAACCAAGCCTAAGTTAAGTTTTAACCAAAACCTAACTTAACACTCAAGTTCTCCCCCTTTGACACCATTAAAAGATTGCCCCAAGCAACCCCACCCTAGGTGCCAAATAGAACTTAACCAGATTTCTGAAAACCACCTCAGAAATCATAGAAACACATTCTGCCCAAACTGCCAGTCGACTGCCCCTAGGGCAGTCGACTGATATGCAGTATTTCAGAATTTCAGCCGAAATTCAGAAATGAATAAAAAATTCCAGAAAATATGGAAAAATGTGAAACTTTGCAAGCACGATTGTTAAGGTATTCCCTACCCTAGAAAAATTTGGTTCATAAAAAACATCAACCGTGCTTGACTTTTGGTACACATCCAAAATTTTCAAAATAATGCAAGTTTTGTAACAAGATTGACCTCTAATCATTGTATCCTATAGTTGGCACTTTTTATCCACTCTATTCGATATTTAAAATGATTCCTAACTCCCTCTTTTTTTTATATAAATGTTTTCATTTTGTCACATCTCTTCCTTATTTTCAACTTGAATCTTGATCATCCCTTTTAACATGATATCCTCTAGATTTTCAATCAAACCATATTAGATAGCAATCAATATAAAATTCAAACATATCATGAACACTCATATATGACGATCATAATAGAGACCAAAATGTTTTATCAAAATACAAGCACTTAAAATCCAACACATTATCGAAATAAACCATAAACTTGATAATATAGCATAAGAGCAGTGCATAATACATACGGTCATAAGCTCCTTCTAAGCCCTCAAAATCATCCCTAAGGCTTCTCCTAACTCCGATCTACTTCTAGGGTTTGTAGAAAACCTCTTTTCTCAAGTCATTTGTCTCAAAACCGAAAATCAAGAAGAAAGCAGTTAAGAGGTATGATGTTTTAAGATTCATTCTTTCATTTAGACTTTGCATTGACACTAATATGATTTTTGTGTGTGTTTTCTTTGATGTTTTCTCTTTTGGGGGGCTTGTCTTGGTATGCATGCATATGTTTGGCACACATCAAAAAGGGAGAGATTGTTGGGGGCAATCGGCCCTGAGATGATCTGGAGGATTATGATATTTTGATGTGTGGGCAATATGGTCAAGTTAGGGTTTGTGTTGTTCTCACATGTGTACATGAGTGTGCAGGTGTACAGGTACGGATGGACTTGGTTGACATCTTCAGGTGAAGGATGGCATGGAGGTAAGCTGGAGGCTTACGTGCGCATCTGAGGGACCATTGGATAGCAGGGATGATGAGCCGAGGGATGCGGACTTTGAGGCGTACATGAAGGGTGGCATGGAAGCAAGCTGGAGGCTTGCGTGCGCATCCGAGGGACGAGGGCCAAAGATGAAGAGGGCGTGAAGGCAACAGTCAAGGCTGCTGGTGAAGAGTCAACTGGGGTGTGAGGGTCTGAGTATGTGGGCTTGTACTCAGGGGATAAGTCGGGAGGGTTTGAGTGCGAGAGAGACTTGTACTCGGAGTGAAAACCTAGGCTTAGGAGGATACCAGTCGACTGGCATTTGGGCAGTCGACTGGTATAGGCTGGAACAGGCTGGCAAGATTTGAACGTTGTACTGTAACGGTCAAATCTGAATGGGACCAGTCGACTGCCCCAGGGGCAGTCGACTGGTAAGCGGCTGTATCAGATTCGAGCCCTATTTGAAGGGGCTCGTTTTCTCTTTTCTTCTTTGATGAAACCTGCTTGGATAAAGCCGGATAGTAGTCTATTGTGTTCAAAAATCGTTCGAGGTGTTGTGGTGAGGTTTCTCCACCCACAAGGAGTGACACGTGATAGACGGAGGTTATCAGGGGAGTGATCCACCGACGGATTCTTGGATTAGTCACCCGACCGGGGTGGATACCAAGTAAACCTGGTTTGTTAGCATTGTTATTTCTTATTTACTGTATGTGTTATTGTTTCCGCTGCGCTAACATCTTTGTAGAGATCAAAACGATCCGCGAAAGTGTATTCACCCCCCCTCTGCACGCCTACATCGATCCTTCAATAGAAAGAAAATAACCAAGGCATGGGTGCCAAAGACTTGTATTGTAGGTGCATTAGGTCCCAAGGTTTGGGTACCTAAAACATCTATCTTTCGTATTGTATAGGCATTGTTTGAGGGGGAACATCTATCAACATGGTTTGTTGATAGTGGGTGCTCCAAACACATGACCGGGGACAAATCGTTATTCACTACAACAAGAAGTCTAAGTTAGGTTTTTTTGGTATCGCCTGCATTTAGAGAACACTAGAATGCTGAGAATTTTTTTTGTGTTTTTGGGATTGCCTGCATTTAGAGAATTTAGACAATTTCATGAAAATTCTCATGTTTTTGTGATCTATATTTTGAACTTTCTGAACTCTCTAAATAAATAATTACATGGAGGACCTACTGTGAGGTGGAACATAATGGTCATAAAAGTAACTAATCTTTTTTGAAGCACTGGTCTAGGCTCTTAGTAATGAGTAAAAAGGGTTTCAGGCGTTTAGGAAAAACACTAGTCAAAGTAAAAAGTACTTATCCTTGCGTGTGATGGTACAATGGATGGATAAGGTTTTTGTTGAGACTAGCATCAGTTTGATGTAGCTGTCTGTAGTAGTTATGACACTTCCTGAGCCAAAGAAATATGAAAATAGACTAGGTCATTCTCACAGGAATTTATAGCTGAACTTAATTTAATATTTTGGTCTGTAAAGCATGATTATTTTTTTATGTTATGGTTCTCTGATCTATGGCCAAAGGATGGCTGGGAGGCAACCCATCAGATGTACCCCAATCCTATGACATACTATGGAGAAGATATAGTTTTGGAGTTGTAATTTGTTGTTAGTGATTTAGTTTAGAACTCAATGGAGGAATAAATGTTGATACAAACCTATTTTGGGATTTTATGGTTAAGACAAACTTGAGACTATGGATTAAACTGGATTATCAAAATTGGTGTGTAGGAATAAATTTTGATTAAGGGACTCAAATCGTGTTGTTGATGCAGTCTGACCTGGAACGTATTAGAGTTTCAGAAATTTTTCTGAAATCTGATCGGTCCACAGACCAATTAGAAATCTTTCTGTATCGAACAACACCGAACTTGATCGGTCCGCAGACCGATCAGGATGTATCCTGATCGGTCAAGCAGACCAATTAGGCCTTTCCCTGATCGGTCAAGGAGACCGATCAGGACCATGTGTCCGATGCAGTTTGATGTCCCATGTGCTCCAGATGATCATGTATGATATACTTTTAATGTCTACTTTGACTTATGCATGTTTGTCTGATATCTTCCTCTGACCATATGACATTATGCTGTGCTTGTTTGTTTCAGTTTTATTTCAGTCATCAGATGTATTCTGTTTTTAATCCTTACTACGATACTTAGTGCAATATGATGCATATATATTTTTTCCATGCTATATTTATGTTATATGCCTTTCATATGCCTTTCACCTATTACTTTGTGTTTCTTTTGGTTTTGGGGAGAGACCCTTGTTTTAAGGGGGAGATTTTAAACTTAATAACCAGTCTACACCCTTTTCGGTGTTTGACAAAGGGGGAGAGGATGGTTAGTTAAGTTTAGGATATTACAAACTTAACTAATGTAGGGGGAGGATTCTGATTCCCTTGCAATAATAACTTGACTCTTATTTTTACGTGATATATGCCTAAACATAAATCGTGTTGTCAAATAACAAAAAGAGAGAGATTGTTGATGCAGTCTGACTTGATTGTTGTTTTGATGTTGACACCGATTTAAGTTCGGTTGAGTGAGAATTGAGATCAGGTAGTTAAGTTTGGATTAAGTGTACTGGTCAGAGAGGGCTCGGTAGCTCATTCTCTGGACCAAGTTGAGTCGGAGAGGGCTCGGTAGTTCGTTCTCCGGACTTAGGTCACAGAGGGCTCAGTAGCTCGTTCTTCGGACTTAGGTTAGAGAGGGCTCGGTAGCTCGTTCTCTGGACGAGGTTGAGTCGGAGAGGGCTCGGTAGCTCGTTCTCCGAACTTAGGTCAGAGAGGGCTCGGTAGCTCGTTCTCTGGACCAGATTGAGTCGGATGGGCTCGGTAGCTCATTCTCCAGACATAGGTCAGAGAGGGCTCTGTAGCTCGTTCTCTGGACCAGGTTGAGTCAGAGAGGGCTCGGTAGCTTGTTCTCTGGATCGGGATGAGTCGGAGAGGGCTCGGTAGCTCGTTCTCTGGACTGTGGTCAGAGAGGGCTCGGTAGCTCGTTCTCCGGACGTTGGTCAGAGAGTGCTCGGTAGCTCGTTCTCCAGACCGGGATAAGTCGGAGAGGACTCGGTAGCTTGTTCTCCGGGACCAGACTGTGTTAGAAAAGGCAAGGGAGCCTATTCTCTGGACTTAGGGTCGAAATGATTGGCTGGATCGGTCTGAAGTCCGATCAGGGAGTTGGCATGAATTCACTTGATTCTAGATCGGTCACAGGACCGATCCAGGATGTCTGATCGGACTGTTGACTGATCCAGAGAGCTTCTGAGGAAACAGAAGGTTGTCTGAACGGTCTGGTGACCGATCAGAAAACATTCTGTGTGGTCACAGAAAGAAAACTGATCGGTCAGTGCGACCGATCAGAGAAGTCCCAGACCGATCAGGTTGGGGTCATGATAGGTCAGGAAGTTGGCTGATCGGTCAGCTTGACCGATCATCCACTTCCCTGATCGGTTAGTGAGACCGAACAGGGGCATTGGCTGAAAACTCCAATAAGTTTTGTGATCGGTCTGGTGTCTGATCCCCTGGTCTCTGATCGGTCAGAGAGAACTATTAGAACTTCACTGGATCGATCCGAATAAAGTCTGATTGATCAGGAGGTTGTCTGATCGATCCAACTGACCGATCAACACCTCAAAACTTTAATTCAAATGGGTGTCAGATTTCTATTTGCTTCTGATTTGCTTCGCTAATAAATCTGTGAGTGTGCAGATGATACAGAGCTGTGTTATTCAAATGAAGGAGCAAGAAGAAGGGTCAATGTGACTTTCGCTGCTGCTATATTGTTTGGTATACACTTGCAGGATTCTACGACACCTGACGACCTGAAGCTTCAGCTGAGGAGGTAGGCTGAGAGCTCAGATGGGGTCAGTGGGTGACAACTGACCTGAAGCTTCTACTGAAGAGGACTTCAGTGAACTGAGGGCTCAAAAGAGGTCAGTGGGTGGCGCCTGTATGTGTGCAGAAGGATGATTAAGAAGAAGAGGTTTGCGAAGTAGAGAAGTGGACGAGACAACAAGAAACAGAGAACTGTGATTAGGTTTTGTTGTAGTGTTGTGTTGCTCTCTTCATTCTTCTTTGTGCTTAATCATTCTGCTGGTGCTTGTGCTTGTGCTTGCATCTGTTTTGTAAGCTTCTCTCGAGTCTCCTATGCTTCATCTGTATATCTCTGAGACACTTGTGGAGAGGTTTTCCACCAAGAAGGAGAAGTCTTTAGCCGGGTTCACTCCGGGGCCTGATCTACCGAAGGTCAAGGGATCGCCCACCTCACGGGCATGCCAAGGAGTAGGGGCAAGTTATCCCCAAACCTTGTAAATCCTGTGTCATTCTATGTTATCTTTTTGTTTCTGTTGTATTTTGTGTTGGTGCAGGAAGCACCATATCGAACCTGGTTTTGATATTGGCAAAGGATTCAAAGTTAAGTTTATTTGTGATCTAACGTTGTTCACTGAGTGTGCAGAAAAAGCCCTAGCGAAGGACTGCTAGGCACTGGTAAAGGAATGCCAAGAAAGAAAGCCCTAGCGAAGGAATGCTAGGCACTGGCGAAGGACTGCCAGACAGGAAAAGCCCTAGCGAAGGAATGCTAGGCACTGGCGAAGGACTGCCAGAATGGACAAAGCCCTAGCGAAGGAATGCTAGGCACTGGCGAAGGACTGCCAGAAGAAAAGACCTAGCAAAGGGCTGCTAGGCACCAAGTGAAGGGAAGCTTGGTAACTCAAGACCTGGCGAAGGACTGCTGGGCAAAAGTCCAACTGGAGGATCCGGTTGGCACCAGGTAAAACTCTCCCGAGAGGAGTAGGTGAGGACGCGTTCCCCTCGAGGGAACATTAGGCGTCGGTTCGACCTAGGGCTCCATTTTGGAGATCCAAAGTCAGAACCAAGACAGCTAAGGCTGTTTTAACTAACTTATTATTTGCTGTTTTGGACTAACCCTGGATGCAGGACCGAAGGACTGTGTTTCTGCAGCTCAGAGAGCCTCAAAGGAGTGAGGCCGTAGCTGAGTAGGGCGCCCCGGATGTGTCGGGCGCCCCAGAGTCAACCCAAAGTCAGCAGAGAGGTAAACGCCCCGACAGCAGCGCAATTGGGGGCGCCCCGCGCGTGTCGGGCGCCCCGCATGTCGGGCGCCCCGCGTGTCTCGGGCGCCCACTGTGCAACGCCACTGAAGGCGGCTGCAGCTCACCCTCGCGAAGCCTCGGTGATAAAGTTTGACCGGTCAATCGGGCGCCCCGTGCGCGTCGGGCGCCCCAGTCAAATACAATCCCGAAGATAACGAGATCAGCTTTGACTAGAGCATCGCCGGATCTGCAGCCACGTGGGGGCGCCCCGAGCATGTCGGGCGCCCCCTGCCCTATATAAAGAGGGCCTCGACCCCAGGTTTAATCAATCAATTCTATTGAACGCAATCACGCTCTTCTGCTCCCGCGCTCTGCTCCAGAACCCTCCAGACTCGAGATACAAGCGCCGGCGACGTCCAACTGCTCTGGAACTTCGATTTACACCGGACGTCGGTAACAAAGAAAAGCTGTCTTTTTCCTTACTGCAATTTACTGTAATCAATCTTTGTAAAATTGTTTTGCGCGATTATAGTATTGCCCATAGTAAACGGTCAACGACCGTGGGCCTTGGAGTAGGAGTCGACCCAGGCTCCGAACCAAGTAAAAATCTTGGTGTTCGCATTGTCTGATTTTGATTATTCCGCTACGCAATTGCTCTTTACGAAATCCGAACGAATTGCGACATTCACCCCCCCTCTCTCGTATTTCTCGATCCAACAAGTGGTATCAGAGCGGGGTAGTTCAAACTTGGTGCAACCACCAATTTGAAAGTTTTTTCGGATTTACGAATTTTTTTATTTCTTTTTGTTAATCAACGCAACTCAATCTCGTTCGCTTTTTATTTTATATAAATAATATCTGTAGGTGATTTAAAAATCCTTACGCCTTTTTCAATTTTGAATTTTTATATTTTCACCATAAGTCTGAATTGATAAAACAAACAATTTTTGAAATTTTGTCATAAATTTTTTTATTATTATTTTAATATTTTTCTCGAAATTCGTGCTACTTTAGTTTGAGAAAATTTTTTTCTAAACATTAAATTCCTACTTTTTTATCATTAACCAGAATTGACAAAATCAACATTTTCAGAAATTTATCATAAATTCTCTTTATTATTTTATTATTATTTCGCCTCAAATCGTGCAATTTTGTTTGGTTATTTTTTTTTCCGCACTACTAATCCAAGACCAAGTCTTGGTACATTCTGTTAATTCTTTTCTATACGAGGTTAAACTAAATGGCCAACCAAGAGTGGAACAGTGTCCGTCCACCGCTATTCTCCGGCGAGAACTTCAATCATTGGAGAAGTCAAATGGAGTTCCATCTGAAGGCCCATATGGACATATGGATGATCGTTCAAACAGGGTTCTACCTCCCTACAGAAGAGGGACTATCATTTACGTGGGACCAACTGGATGAATCAACCCTGAGGAAGATCGAGACGGATGCAAGGGCAACTTCAATCCTACAATGTGGCCTAACCAAGGAGCAACTCGAGCTAGTAGGTCCATGCAGTTGTGCTAGAGAAATATGGGAAAAATTGGTTAACCTTCATCAAGAAATCTCAGATGAAGAAGAAGTAATTATCTTGCCCTTTCAGTCCAAGCACAATCAGCCGAGTCAGAGTCTGAACCCGAATCCAAAATCGAACCAGAATTAGACGACGAATTGACTGAGACGGTAACCGATTTCGAATTCTTTTCAAATTTAGAATTAAATAATCAAACAGATACTATAATGGTCGAGGAAGGTGTAAATTTTATTGCAGGGAAAACTCCTAAAGAACCACCACAGAAGGAACTTCAACCAGTACCCGAGTCCGACTCAGACACAGAATCAGAAGATGAGCCTAGATCCGAGGCGGCAATGATCAAGGGGGAGATTCCCAATAAAGAACCAAAAGGTAAAAGTGTAAATTCAAATTTTAATCATGTAATTTGTTACACATGCAGGGAGAGAGGGCACTACCAAAATCAGTGCCCTACTCGTAAGACTCGGTCTACACCATCGGCGACAAAGGAATCAGTTCCAAAGCACGAAAGCACAAAAGTCGCATTCAATGCTTCAAGTGCCAGGAGTTCGGGCATTGCAAAAGTGAATGCACAGATAAAAGAGCTACCAAGAATGCCGGACAAACAATCAACGAAGGTAAATTTACAGTATTTGAAAATCCGTTATTTACCTTGAATAATGTGATTGATTCATGTAACTTAATTAAAACAATTTCAAAAAATTGAAACAAGAAAATGAAACCCTAAAACATAAGGTCAATAAGTTAGAAAATTTAATTCATAATCTTGCTGATTTCGAAAATCCGGAGTATTACTCCAATTGTGACCTTACTTAGACAATTGTTTGTTTTAATTATGTGTTTTTTTTTTAGAATTAGGATTGGGACTAAATCAGTTAATTGAAAATTGAACAACATAGTATTGGGTGGAGTGAGATGATAGTACGTTAGGGAAGCCAATTTGGTGGAACTAGCCGAAGCTACCGATCCAAGACCCAAACTAGTTAGACCAGAAATTTTTCAAAGAATAATTTTGAAAATGAAATTTCATTAAAAGGCTTTGTCAAGGAAAGGGTGGATGATCCCATAAGGCTACGGCCAAAGAAGGCCTAGTGCCTCGCCAAGACCTGGAAGCCAATTTTTGAAATTCAAATTCAAATTATTTTTTGGTTAAATTCGAATCTAACACAAATTTTCAGTTAATTTTAGATTCAAATACCTCTTTTCAAAATAAATTTAAATTGGGTTTAAAAAATTAATTTAACTTTTCAAATTAATCATTGCCTTTTCAAAATAAATCTTTCTATTAAAATATGCATCTCACCAAAACAGTTAAGGATATCCTGTTTTGCCACTTAGAAATGGGTGAGATGCTTGCTTAGGACCTAAAAGTTGAGTCCAACCCAAACCAACTAAATCGAATTCAAACTCAAATTAATTCAAACTCAAATTAATTCAATTCAATCAAATTCAAATTATTTAATAAATTCAACTGAATTATTCTAAACTTATTATCCTCAAATTCAAATTAATTATTCTCAAAATTCAATTTAATCATTTATTTTCAAAATTAAAATATTTGTCTCACACAACCATAAGGTTAACATGTTTGACCACGTAGAACTGGGGTGAGATATCTAGGACCTAAAAGCACAAATCAATATCCTTTCAAAAAAAAAAATATTTTCAAAAGTTATTCAAATCATCTCTATTTTTTTAATTCAGTCTGCTGTACCCTATATTTTCATTTTCTAACATTTTTTAATATAAAATTTCATGTTAAAAATCTCAATAGACTTGTTTTAAATATAATCTAGGGCTTGTTTTGTGTTAGTCATTGATTGATCAAACTTGGTCAAAACAGTCAACCCTAGTCAACATAGTCAAACATAGATAACACTGAAGTCCCCTAGACATTAGATTGGAGTTAAATAGTAAGGGAGAATGGTTTATTCTTTTTAATTTTCTTTCAAAATATCTTTGAAAAATTATTATCATTTCAAAATGGTTTCGAAAACTGTGTTATCATACCAAATTATGTTTTCAAAAAATCTATCTCCTAAAAAATTATCATACTCAAAAGGCATGTTCAAAATTGTTCCTTTAATTTTGACAAACCCTAAGACTAAGAGGAGGATTAACTTGTGGTCAACAAGCCTCCCAGGACTGTGTCAGATTTAAGGGAAGTTCAAATTAAAAGAAGAAGTTTTATGCCTTCAAATAATCACTATATTTTTCAAATTATGCTTTACAAAAATCATTTTAAAATGTTTTTCGAAAAAGAGGCTTATGTTTGAAAATTATCTTCAATTCAAAATTGAATTTCCTAAAATTTTATTACCGTACTGATATTCAAAACTATTCTTTTGATTTTAATAAACCCTAAAGACACAGAGGAAGGTCCACTTCATGATCGATAAGGACTCCTAGGATGTGTCAAATTTAGGGGGAGTTTGAGTCAAGAGAAGAATTTCTGAAATGTGTTTATTAATTATTTTTTAATTTAAATCAAACCTTAAGACTCAGAGGAAGATCGCCTGTAGTCAACAAGCTTCCTAGGACTGGGTCAAGTTTAGGGGGAAGATTAAATTAAAAGAATTATGAAATTATATGTTTTCATGCACTGCACGTTTAAAATCCTTTTGAAAACTTAATAATTTTTTTTAAAATACTATTATTTTTTTTCAAAATTCTTTTGGAAATAGTATTTACTTGAGTTGGAGAATTTCCAGGACACTTAGGAAACCTATCCTTGTAGTTAACAAGGTTTCTAGATTGTGTCAGACTGGAAAAGTAACCAAAGCAAGTAAAATGTTATGCGTTAAAAACAATACTTTTGTAAGTGCTTTCAAAGGATAATTTTCTCTAAATATTATAAAAGCACTTATAGTTTTTTAATGCATAATCTTCTATATATTCAAAAATGCACAATATCTTTCAAAATACTTCTACTTTCAAAATATTAATGTTTTCAAAAGTACTAATATTTTCAAGGCAATAATGTTCTAAGTGATTTCTACCAAGACTTGCCTACAAAAATAATTTTTTTTTTTAAAAAAAAAAACAAAAAAAATGCCTTTCAAAGTGGTTTGGTGGCATGTTAAGCTTTTGGCAAGCTTTTTCTAAAATATCGGTTAAGTGTTTCTTGAAAACTATGTTACAAGTTTTTGCAAGCTTTTTCTAAAATATCGGTTAAGTTTTTCTTGAAAAACTATGTTACAAGTTTTGCAGCTTTATCTAAATAATCGGTTAAGTGTTTCTTAAAACTATGTTACAATTTTTGCAAGCTTTTTCTAAAATATCGTTAAGTTTTTCTTGAAAACTATGTTACAAGTTTTTGCAAGCTTTTTCTAAAATATAAGTAGAAGAGTTATCACATTAAGGGGGAGCCTCAAAACATCCATTACCTTGAAAATTATGAAATTCATTACTTAAAGCTTCTTTTGAAAACTATGCTTTTGAACTCCTTTACTTAAATTTCTTTTGGTAAAACTCAAACCTCCCTATTAGATACCTTGTTCACCCATGTTTATTTTTGATATATGTCAAAGGGGGAGGAAAGGTCAAAGTTAAGTATTATAACACAAGTACTCAGGGTTTTAGGGGGAGTAAAGGTTTTTTATGAGAGATAAAGGTTACCTTGTGTTAGTAAATGTTATAAAGTTTTTACTTAACATTGAATTGCGTAAAATTGCTATACTTCATTTTTACATTATGTTCTTAACAGTTATAAAGTTTTTTACTTAAATTTGAATTGTGTTGCCATAATCAAAAAGAGGGAGATTGTTGGTGCAGGAAGCACCATATCGAACCTGGTTTTGATATTGGCAAAGGATTCAAAGTTAAGTTTATTTGTGATCTAACGTTGTTCACTGAGTGTGCAGAAAAAGCCCTAGCGAAGGACTGCTAGGCACTGGTAAAGGAATGCCAGGAAAGAAAGCCCTAGCGAAGGAATGCTAGGCACTGGCGAAGGACTGCCAGACAGGAAAAGCCCTAGCGAAGGAATGCTAGGCACTGGCGAAGGACTGCCAGAATGGACAAAGCCCTAGCGAAGGAATGCTAGGCACTGGCGAAGGACTGCCAGAAGAAAAGACCTAGCAAAGGGCTGCTAGGCACCAAGTGAAGGGAAGCTTGGTAACTCAAGACCTGGCGAAGGACTGCTGGGCAAAAGTCCAACTGGAGGATCCGGTTGGCACCAGGTAAAACTCTCCCGAGAGGAGTAGGTGAGGACGCGTTCCCCTCGAGGGAACATTAGGCGTCGGTTCGACCTAGGGCTCCATTTTGGAGATCCAAAGTCAGAACCAAGACAGCTAAGGCTGTTTTAGCTAACTTATTATTTGCTGTTTTGGACTAACCCTGGATGCAGGACCGAAGGACTGTGTTTCTGCAGCTCAGAGAGCCTCAAAGGAGTGAGGCCGTAGCTGAGTAGGGCGCCCCGGATGTGTCGGGCGCCCCAGAGTCAACCAAAGCAGCAG
>JAGFNQ010003376.1:599594-684212 GCA_024364735.1 Boesenbergia rotunda | reverse complement strand
TGTAATTGACACCAAGTGGGTATTTAGGAATAAGTTAATCGACCAAGGTGAAATAGTCCGAAATAAAGCCCGCTTAGTAGCTAAGGGATTCAGTCAAGTAGAAGGGTTGGATTATGATGAAACCTATGCCCCTGTAGCTAGACTTGAGTCTATTAGGATGTTACTAGCCTTTGCATCCCATAAAGGATTTAAATTATACCAAATGGATGTAAAGTCAGCCTTCTTAAATGGGCTTATTAAGGAAGAAGTTTATGTAGGACAACCCCCAGGATTTGAGGATATAGAAAAACCCGATCATGTCTACAAACTTAGTAAAGCCCTGTATGGACTAAAATAAGCACCCAGGGCCTGGTATGAAAGATTATCCAATTACCTGATTTCTAAAGAATTCGAACAAGGTCAAATTGACCCAACCTTGTTTGTTAAAATTTTAGAAAAGGATATATTTATTGTCCAAATTTATGTAGATGATATAATATTTGGATCAACTAACTCTAAATTTCTAAAAGAATTTGTAACAATAATGAAAAATGAGTTTGAAATGAATTTAGTTGGGGAACTCAATTTTTTCCTAGGGTTACAAATCAAACAAACTAAGGATGGAAATTATGTACATCAATCTAAATATGCTAAAGAACTAATTAAGAAATTTAAAATGGATAACTCTAAAAGTATAAGTACCCCAATGGCCACAAATGTGAAAATAGATAATGACCCTGATGGCAAACCAGTAGACCTAAAACTTTATAGAAGTATGATAGAAAGTCTACTATACCTTACAGCCAGCAGACCTGACATACTTTTTTCAGTAGGAATGTGCGCTAGGTACCAAACCTGTGCTAAGGAAACTCACTTAGCAGCCCTAAAACGAATTTTAAGATACATTAAGGGCACCCTAAATGTAGGGATATGGTACCCTAGGACTTCATCCTTTAAGTTGTCAGGATACTCTGATTCTGACTATGCTGGTTGTAAATTAGATAGAAAAAGTACAAGTGGAAGCTGTCAACTTTTAAGAAACAGCTTAGTAAGTTGGTGCAGTAGGAAGCAACACTGTGTTGCTTTATCCATAACTGAAGCTGAATATGTAGCCTTAGGAGAGTGTGTAGCTCAACTCCTATGGATGATGCACACTCTTAAGGACTTTCAGCTAGACTACAATCAGACCCAAGTCAACATTGGCAATATTAGCTCAATTAACTTAACCAAAAACCCAATACAACATTCTAGAACCAAACACATAGAAGTGAAACATCACTTTGTAAGAGATCACGTAGCTAGGGGTGAAATAGTCTTTAAGCATGTAGACTCCAAGTCCAACCTAGCTGACATATTCACTAAACCCCTACCTGAATCTGAGTTCAGCTCACTGAGAAAGCAGTTAGGATTATGCTTAGTAGAGTAGAATCATTTTTTTTGCTTCTACCTTAATTGAAAATGCTTTAAATCATTTTAAAATATTTTCTTTGTTAAAAATGTTTTACTTTGGTTTTAAAAAATTTTTTCCTTGACTTAGTTTTATTTCAAAAACTACCCCCTTCAAAACTAGGTTTTTTTGAAATGGACTTAGCTTAGGCTCTAACCCTAGAATTGCATGCACCTATAGATCTAGAAGCCAGCATCTCACAAGCACCTTAGGGTACTTTGATTGACAACCTAGAAAAGGTTGAGATGCTTAGGTCTTTGCCTTAACTCAAGATGCTTTAAGTCAGTGCATCTGCAGTAGATGGGGTACTAAATACAAACTGAACAGCAATCAAGTTAAGTATCAAGTTTAGACAATCTAACTTGAACAATGCACTTAACTTGACTAACCCTAGCGAAAACTACTGTTTATAACAGTTGGTAAGTAGCTAATTGGGTTAGACACGTCCCTAAAGATTTAACCAGACTTAGGTTCCAGTTTGATTCAGTACAGCAAATGCTTTAATTATTGCAAATTTTTTTTTTGCATTTTTGATATATGTCAAAGGGGGAGAGTTGGAAAGGAAACAGGGAACAAAAATTGTTTTAAAATTTTTTCCCATTGTCTTCTTCAAAAAGTTAAGTTAGTTTTTATTTCTAAACTCTGAATTATTTTGAAACTTAATGTTTTTGTTTAAAACTATTGTTAGATTAAAGGTTTTTAAAATTCTCTTCAAAAATTTCCAACTCTGAAATATGTGTTTTGAAATTATGTTTTAAGCTTAACGTAGTGCTTGAAATTTTTCCAAACTGAAAATCTTCTAAGTCTGAAATTTTCCAAACTGAAAATTTTCTAAGTCTGAAATTTTCCAAACTGAAAATTTTCTAAGTCTGAAATTTTCCAAACTGAAAATTTTCTAAGTCTGAAATTTTCCAAAACTGAAAATTTTCTAAGTCTGAAATTTTTAAAACTGAAAATTTTCTAAGTCTGAAATTTTTCAAAACTTGAAATCTTCTAAGTACTTAACTCACACCACCTATCTTTGAAAAACCTAGGGAGAGATTTCTTCCAGGGGGAGGGAATCTAACTTAGGATTTCAATTTCAGCATTTTTTCCTTAACTTTTTGAACTAGGTTGCCATATATCAAAAAGGGGGAGATTGTTAGTGCAGAATGCACCCAAGTCAAACCTGTGTTTTGATATTGGCAAAAGGGTTCAAAAGTTAAAGGTTAGTTGTTGTCTAACAAGCTTCTTGAGTGTACAGGAAAAGCCCTAGCGAAGGAAGGCTAGGCACTGGCGAAGGACTGCCAGACAGGAGAAGCCCTAGCAAAGGACTGCTAGGCACTGGCGAAGGACTGCCAGAAGAAAAGACCTAGCAAAGGGCTGCTAGGCTGGCGAAGGACTGCCAGAAGAAAAGACCTAGCGAAGGGCAGCTAGGCATCAAGCGAAGGGCAGCTTGGTAACTCAAGACCTGGCGAAGGACTGCCGGGCAAAAGTCCAACTGGAGGATCCGGTTGGCACCAGGTAAACTCTCCCGAGAGGAGTAGGTGAGGACGCGTTCCCCTTGAGGGAACATTAGGCGTCGGTTCGACCTAGGGCTCCATTTTGGAGACCAAAGTCAGAACCAAGACAGCTAAGGCTGTATAAAATAATAATATTATTGTTATTTGGACTAACCTTGGATGCAGGATCGAAGGACTGAGTATCTGCAGCTCAGAGAGCCTCAAAGGAGTGAGGCAGAAGCTGAGCAGGGCGCCCCGGACGACCAGGGCGCCCCCAAGGTCAACCCAAGTCTCTAACAACCTCGACGCGCTTCAACCCGCTTGTCGCGGGCGCCCCGCGTGTCTCAGGCGCCCCCACTGCCAGCTGCCGAAGCGCATCTCTGCGAAGCTGAGGAGATGAGGCCTTTTGACCGGTCAATGCGGGCGCCCCGAGTCCTCCGAGCGCCCCGGTCAAACCGGATCCCAAGGATAAGGGGATCAGACGGCGACCGAGCTACAGCCGGATCAGCTGCCACGTGGGGGGCACCCCCGTCGACCAGGGCGCCCCTAGGCCCTATATAAAGGGCCCTCGACCCCCTTTTCAGAGCATCACTTACTGCGACGCTTCCACGCTCTACAACTTTCATTCAACGCATCCAAACGCTCCGACGACCGCGCTCTGCTCCAGGAACTTCTCAACTCAAGTCCGAAGCGCCGTCGACCTCTCGCTGCACCGAAACTCGAGCCTACCCCGGGAGTTGGTAAATACAGAAGTGTTATATTTCTTATTGCAATTTGTATTTCTCTTCTGTACTTATTCTACGCATTATAGAATTGCCCAAAGTAAACGGTCAACGACCGTGGGCCTTGGAGTAGGAGTCGACCCAGGCTCCGAACCAAGTAAAACGACCTTGTTAGCGTTGTGTTGCTTTTTGTGTCTTATTTTCGCTGTGCACTTACTCTTTGTTAAATCCGAACGATTTGCGACATTCACCCCCCCCCCTCTCTCGCATTTATCGATCCAACAGAGAGACCCTCAACCATACCGGATCAAGAGGATGCATCCACATCATCAGAGGTTGAAGAAGAAGTCAAACTAGCCTCTACCTCCACCAAAGCCAAGAGAAAGGAGCATATTATATGTTTTGGTTGCAATGAAAAGGGGCACTATAAGGACAAGTGCCTGAAAGGTAAAAAGGAGGTACACTCTACACCTATTTCAATTCCATTTAAATATAACATGAAGTATAGGATTGGAGAAGCCCAAGAGAAAAGGAAGAAAATTCGATGCTTCACATGTGGAGAGCTGGGGCACTTTCATACAAAGTGTCCAAGGAAAGGAGAACTAAAGAAGATGGAGAATTTGAGAAGATGGGAGAAGGAGGAGAGAAAGAAACGAAGCTCACAATAAGGAGGAACTTCAAGGGTAAGGAAGGTAATTCCTAACCCTAGATTTAAATGCAGCTCAAATTCTAGTTCATCCATGAATGTTAAAAATAGGATAAATCATCCCTCCATGCATGCTAGTTTTAATGAAAAATATTTAATGGTGCATAATTTTGGTTTCAAATATAATGATAGGACTAGGGTTAACAAGGTTGACCAAAAATCTAAGAAAAGCATGCATCATGATAGACCTAGGACCTTTGTATCTAAGGATCATGACACTAATCCCAAGAAGGGAAGGAATGTGCCTAGAAAGGAGGTTAAGCCTAGGAATGTCCAAGATGGACATATGGGTTCTAGGGTTAGAACTCTAGAAAGGAAAAATCAAGCCTTGAGGGCAAGGCTTGATACATTAGAAAAGGCCCTAGAAAGATTCACGGTTGGATCTAAGGGCTTAGACATGGTGTTGGGTAGTTTGAAACCCAACTATGATAGATCGGGTTTGGGATACCGATCTAAGACCTCTAAGGAAAATGAAAAGAAATATGCTGAAGAAGCATATAATGGTAAGGAGGGTAAGTCTAAGGATGGCAAAAGGGTGTCATCAAAAGGTAAAAAGGGTGACTTAACCGAGGACAAGGTGTCCAAGGTTAAGAAGGTTAGATTTGTAGGCCAAGAATCACCGGTAGCACACCGGTGTGGCTTAGTGTGGATTGAGTCACCTAGGAAGGTGGTTAGGGTTCAGAGCTCAAGGGGGAGCTCTAGGAGCCTTTGGGGTCCATGGTAAATGGATCTCAAAAGTTTCTCTCCTAGGAAATTAGGGGAATTGTGCCAAAAAGGGTTAAAAGACTCAGGTAAGTCTTAAGCCTAAGAAATTGGCACATTAAAAGGAAATTTAGGGAGAAAAGAATGAACATATAATTATATTGGGTAAAATTGGATTTTAATGTGTGAATACCATGTAATTCAATGATAGAAATGAACTATAATCAAGGATAAGAATAAACAGTGAGGAGGAATCACAATTGAGACTTTTGGGATGAGTTTCAATGATACACTTTAGGATAAGTTGAGTTTTGTGCCAATCTTGAGATCCGAAGTACATTTATTTGGAAACGTATTTTTCCCAAGTAGACATTGGCACCACAAATCTCTCCACAAAATTTCATAATTTTTGGAGGTTTGTAGAATTATTTAGGGATTTCTGAAATTCGATTGAAAAACCTGAAAATCAGGCATCAGTCGACTGCCCTGGGGGCAGTCGACTGATCTCAAGCCCATAAACTCTCTATAAGTTTTCTCAGTCGACTGCCCTGGGGGCAGTCGACTAATCCAGTAGGGCTAGAGAAAAATGGCTATTGTGTGATAGAACGTAATGTCTAAATTAAGATCCTTAATTATATTCCTTGAATAATGGATTGCCTCATGGTTTAATGGTAATTAAATGAGGGTAAAAGGATATCATTGAATTCAAGAAGAACTAATGAGTGATTAAGATTCAATGGGTGATTTTGAATGATAAGTTCTTGGTAAATGAAAGGAAGAATTGAGGACAATTCCTTGTGTAGATTGACCATGGTTAGAATTGACAAACACAAGGAATCATGAATTGAGGTCAAAATTGATCCAAAGTGTTCACCTTTGGAAAAATTAGATAATTAAACCAAAGTCAAGCACATTTGATAATCTTAATCAAAACATATTTTTCTAGGATAGGGCATATCCTAGCAAATGTGCTTGCAGCCTTTTTAGACATTTCCAAGGTTTGATTGAGTTCTTTTTGGCACTAGGGGTAAAGTTGCTTGGGGCAATCCTTTAATGGTGTCCAAGGGACAAAAGAACTTGGTGTTATGAAGTTAAGTTGGGGGAGAACTTGAGTTGGTGTCAGGGTGTTAAGTTGGGTAGAACTTGACCCTGAAAAATAAAAAATTGGGAGAAGACATAGGTTAAGGGGGAGGTTGCCTCCTTGGTTGCCTTAATTTTTATAGAAAATTTTGGGATATATGGTAAATGAACCTTAGGAGGGTTGCTCCTAGAGGTCTAGATGGATCTTGGAGTGTGCTAAAGGAATTGGAGATGGACTTGAGTCTCAATTCTTGAGTTTTGGCATGGTGTTTTTGAGTTTCATGCATGGAAATATGACATTTGGGTTATACTGCATGAAAATTGGTTTTTGGTGTGTAATTGCCATGTAAATCAATGCTAAGGACGCATTGTGGGTTGACATGGGCAAAGACATCAAGAGAAAACCAAAACTAGGACTTTAGGGCAAGGTTTGATTGAAGTTTTTTGCTAGTTTTGGGTTTTGTGTCAACTTGGGAATGGTGATAGATACATTTTGGAATGTATTTTTCTCAAGTAGGTATGCGTACCATAAATGTCTCCACAAAATTTGGGAATTTTTGGAGATTTGTGAAATTTCTGGCGCATTTCTGAATTTAATCAAAAAAGCTAAAATTTTGATTTTCAGAGTATCAGTCGACTGCCCTGGGGGCAGTCGACTGGTCAAGGCTGAATTTTGTTTCAGCAGCTGGGTATGTGTCCAAATGATGAAAAACAAGTGTATGGGGGACTAGTACACATTGTTTATAATCATTGGAGATTAAAAGAACCAATAAATATTGGGATATTATTGGGTTCTTTTTGATGTTAGGCAAAGGGGGAGAAGTGTTGGGTTTAAGTTGGGAAACCAAACACTCCTTTGCTAGAAACCCTAGGTTTAGGGGGAGCTAAGATTAAGGGGGAGCATGATCATTCTTGGGGTAAGGGGAACCTTGGAGAGGTTCTTAAAAAGCCTTTATAAGTCCAATGTAGGGGGAGCTTGGGAAAAGCTTTAAAAGGCCTGTTTTTAGTGAAAATTCCTAACTTGGAGGGTTAGGTAGTGAAAATCCTAACTTGGAGGGTTAGGTGGTGAAAATTCCTAACTTGGAGAGTTAGGTGTGGGATGCCTTGAGATAGGATCCATTTTTTTGCATATGCATTATTTTGCTATTTGACTACTATCTTGTTTCCCTATCTTAAACGTATTGCCAAACATTAAAAAGGGGGAGATTATTGAGGCAATCTGTGGTCCGGAGTGACCAAGTGTTTTGATGTTTGGGGCAAAGGGTTTAAGTTAGGTTTACCCTTGTTATCTCATATGTGTATGTTGAGTGTGCAGGTTGTACAAGTAACACATATGGACTTGACTAGATGACCTCAGTACGGTGAAGGGTGGCATGGAGGCAAGCTCGAGGCTTGCGTGCGCATCCGAGGGACCTTGGAGAGCAGGGATGATGAGCTGATGGGCGCGGACTTCGAGACATGCGTGAAGGATGGCATGGAGGCAAACTGGAGGCTTGCGTGCATCCGAGGGATGGGAGCCGAAGATGAAGAGGGCGCGAAGGCAATAGTCGAGGCTGCGGATGAGGAGTCAGTCGAGTCGTGAGGGTACGAGTGTTGTGTGATTGTACTCGGGAAATCCTAGGGTTTGTGTGCGGAGTGGAATGTACTAAGTAAGGGTAACCTTAGGTATGTGAGTAGACCAGTCGACTGGCCTGAGGGCAGTCAACTGATGAAACTCATAGAAGGGTCTCAGCCTGGGACCACTGGTAGGTGGCTGGTGAGTTGGCTGAGAATTCGAACGTTGGGGTGCAATGGTCGAATTTCAGTGACATCAGTCGACTGCCCTTGGGGCAGTCGATTGGTAGCGAGGTTTCAGCCCTAGTCCTATTTAAAGAGGACTTTGTGGTGACTATGATTCTTGACGAATCTTGTTTTGGTTAAAGGCAAGATAGTAGTCTTTGTGCTCAGAGGTCTTCTTGGTGTTGTGGCGAGGTTTCTCCACCCACAAGGAGCGACGAGGGCTATCCGGAGGTTATCCGGGGAGTGATCCACCGATGGATTCTTGGATTAGTCACCCGTCCGGGGTGGATACCAAGTAAAACCAATTTGTTAGCGTTGTTTGTTTTGTTTATTATTATTTCCGCTGTGCAACTAACAACGCAGGTACAAGAAAGATCCGAAAACCGTTATTCACCCCCCATCTAGCGGACACAATCGATCCTACAGGAGGAAGGCTCGACAAGGAGCGTGCCTGCTTCGACGAGGGATGGAGATGGATGGATTAGGGCTTCGGCGACGAGGAGGATAGTTAGGGCTTCAGCGATAGAAAATTGTAGAAAAAGTAGAAAATCGCAAAAAATTTATACCTGCTTCGGCGAGGGGGGAGGCGGGTCGGATCGGCGCAGGCGGCAGACGAGGAGGGAGGCGGTGATCTCTGCTTTGGTTCGGCGTAAGCTTCGACGAGGGATTTGTCCCCGAGAGAGAGAGACGCGAGAGGTATTTGTCCGTAGCGTAAGCTTCGACGAGGAATGGAGATGATGGATTAGGGCTTCGACGACGAGGAGGGTGGTGGTTCTGCGATTTGGACCTGCTTCGGTTAGGGTTCTACCAGAGAGAGAGAGGTATTTGTTTGCGAGAGGTATTTGTGAGCGAGAGGTATTTGTCCGTGGCCACATACGCAGTTCGCAGGTGGTCCGCATGCAGCGTCCGCAAGTGATCAGAACTATATATATATATATATATATATATATATGGACAGTTTTAATTTTCATTATCATCGGAAAACATCTTATTTTTTTAGAAAGGATTCTAAATAACAACATTAACTAAAGATGTTTCAACATACTCAATTTAGTTAAATAATTACTAAATAATTATAATTAAAATTATTGTAATATTGATCAAAACTACTGAAATATTTATTAAAATTGTTCTAATTTAGTTAAAATTAATTCAACTAAGTAAAAAAAATGATAAAATGCACTTTTTTTTTAAAAAAAGGATGTTGTAAAGTCCTAAAAAAAATCTCATTGATTTAGAGATTATTTAAGAAAAAAAAATCTAAGAGCATAATTTAAGACTTTGTTTAATTTTAACACGTATTTTAAATCTTTTTCTATGACAATATTTTTTTAATTATAACATGATGCATTGAAAATTGAAGCGAATGTAATTTAAAAAAACATTAAACATTATAGCAATAATTAAACAATTTTATTTATTTATTTACATTTATTTATCAAAATCAACTAAATAAACTAATTTTTGATTCTCTTTCTTCTCTCTCTTACGTGGCTGCATCTCCATTGCTTGAGCAATAAGAAGCCGCTTCGCAACCCCGACGGCGTCATCCTCTCCGCAGTTCCAATATTCCTCGTGCCCATTTTTTCCTTCGATCGATCCTTCTCTTCCTGGAGATGGCAGAAGAAACCGCTCTCTTCCCCGTTGGCGATCCGGACTCGCCGCTGACTCCAAAGAGGCAGCAGCGCAGGAGCTTCCTCTCCCGGCTCCTGAGGGGCATCTTCGCCGCGGACAATGACATCCAGAAGAAGTTGGAGCACATTTCCAAGGAGGAGGCATCAATCCACTCTCGTTTGAAGAGGAGGGCGCAGTCGTCTCGGAAGATCGCCAGGAACGTCATCTTCCTCTCCGTCATTATCGAGGTGGGTTTTTCTGCTGATCTTCGCTTTGCTGATTCCTTCGGAAAAAGAATTCGATGGTGATTCGAAAATGACGATCCTTGTTCCATGTGGACGCATTGTTTTTCTAATAAGTCGGTTAGCCAAGTGGAAGATTTAGTATGTTAAAAAGCGTGGAATTTAAAAGGTTGATTTAATAAATTCGTAAACGTCCACGAAATAAGACACTGATAATTTTAATTAACTAACAATGAGTAATGGAAAAGAGTTGCAATTTTATCAAATTTCGTATGAGGAATCAACATGATAATAGGATACCGTTTTTAGACAAAATATGAGAATTTGATTACATGTAGTGTATTTTATGCATCAAATTCTTAGTATAATTATCTAGTTGATGTTTTTCAATCTTCAGTTCCAGAATCCAGATTATAATAAAGCCTACAGTGTGTTTTTACTTTAATTTACCCTATAAAACCAAATTTTCTCACCAATCTGCTTGAACCTCTAAGCCATTTTTGTGGACAATAGTGTCCGCAACATTATTATTGAATTCTTGGCATCATCAAGGCGTCCCTTTTATTTTTCTTATTTAGCAGGAGTCCTGTTTCTTATCCGTGTTAGCATGTTGCTGTCCAGATTAACGATTAACAATAGAAACAGCTTTTCCAAACCAGCATTTAAGAGGGTGCCTGTTAGCTCAGCTGCTATATAAGGGCGTTAAGGATATGTTGCCAAGGCTTGGGTTCTATCTGTCTTGGTCGAAAAAGTGGAGGCTTGAGGGTTCTATCTACGTTTCCACCATTGACTGATTTACAAGGAAGCTAAATGAAGCCATGATATGGTATTTCATGAGTTACAAAAGTCCAATTCTTCTCAAATCTGATGTTTTGAATGCTATCTTTTCTTTCTTTAGTTGAATTCATTTTAGCGAATTGTCCATGACTCCATGGTAGCTCCTAATATGTAGCTCATTTAGCTTGTCATGTTAAATCTATGTCTACAATTGGTGTTCTTGGCATGAACCATATTTTAACCTACTGAAATTTCATTGCACCTTTCCACATCCCAGGTTGTAGCCGTGAGCTATGCTATAGCTAGTACAAGATCAGAAGATTTGGATTGGAAGATGAGATCTATTCGTGTGTTGCCTATGTTTATATTACCTGGCTTGTCAACTGTTATGTACTCATCACTTTTGAGCCTCACAAGATTGCGTAAATATCTAAAACTCTTCACCCAACATTAGACAATTTTCCAATATTATCTTTCAATTATTGCAACTGTTTGTATCATATATTCTACAAAACAAAATTTGTTTACATTTCAAGTTAATTACCTATCTTTTTTTTACAGTTTCTGCAACTCATGCACATAGATAGCGTGTATCAATTTCACAAAGAGAGCACATTGATTCTTACATTAAAAAATATCAATGTGCTATTTTGAAATATATACATCTAACTAGCCACTTGACCATAAGAAGAGATGGTAGTTAAATCTATTAGGTGATTTCATCTTGATAGCAAATCTCCTTCCCCCAACCTGCCATACTTATCCATCTTCTAAACATTTGTATCTTTTTATCTTCATATGATGTAAGTGGTTAGGTCTAATAAATTAACAAACTAATCTAGATGCATATTAGAATAGATGCATCATTTACTTCCAAGTGATTCAAAGTATGGAATTGCTTATGCAATTTTATAGAAGAAGTTAGTTTAGCTGCAATGGTTGTTCATATACTTTGTTATATGGTTGATTATCCTTTCTAAGAAAATGACTTGATTGCTTCTCTTAAAGGTATTAGTGCTACTAGGTGTTAGGTATTGTGAGTCTAGTACTACATTGATATTTTAGGTTTAGGAATTCTATTATTGAGTCATACCTACACATATAATTATCCCTTTATAACAATAAAAATAGAATTTCTCCTTTTTCTCCAAACTCATCATGGTATAGAGCACCCTTTTAGCATTAAAGTGTTCCAAAAGAGGTATTCATTCCTTAGAAAGCCATCAGTCTCCCCTCATCCACCTTCTTTCTCTCTTCTCTCTCCTCTTCTTCTTCTTCTCTAATAACATGCGACTTCCTCTGCATCTATGTCACCTACTCATCTTTGACATATATTTTTCTTGCATGACAAACTAGCTTACAAACCTAACTATTGTTCCTATTCCTATAATGCCTCTGACATATAGGTGTGGTGATGAGTTATCCTCATGGGATTTTTTGAGGTCCTTTGATGAAATCTTCCTTCACCTACTCTAGTGTGAGATTGTAGATCTTTGCCCAATGAGACTGCCTTCACACCTGCAGCAACAATGAACCCTCAAGATGTGAAAATGATAATACTCAAGATGTGATTGTTGCACTAAGATTAGAGAAGCATGACCTATGTCAAAGCCATCATGCAAGGATGGGGGTTTGGATCCTTCTCAACAATTTAACATATCTTCTAATTCAAAATTTGAGCTAATATTTGAATAAGTTGGCAAGCTAAACAAGTAAGAACTATCATAAAGTTATTTTGTAGTAAGGGATGATAGAATTTAATGTAACCACTATTGGAAGAGTTGTTGTAGGATTATTTAGGCCAATATATGTATAGATATACCTTACATAGTTGTATTTTTCTTTGAGAGGTGCATAACATATTATTTTTATTAATAATTAGTTATTGAAATTATTCCTATAAGATCGACATATGTATCTCTTATGTAGGGACGAACCAGAAGGGGGCTAAATTGCATAGATAATTTTTTTTACTTGGGGCACTTAACCCGCTTTGGCTGACCGTTTGATTACTTTTTTTTTTTGGGTTAAATCCTTTAGTGGAACGACATCGTTCCACTAAAGGATTTCTTTTTTTTTTAAATTTTGTTTAAGTAAAACGACACCGTTTTACTAAAGAAAAAAAAAGAGAGGTTGAGTTGCGTCGCTGACGCAACTCAACCTTCTTCTCCGGGAGCTTTATTGTCAAAGAATGAGTTGTACAGGACCTTACTGTCGGAGAATGAGCTGTGTGGCCATGGGCTAGGCACGGGTCATTGCTGGCATATGTGGGGGCTACAAAAACAACACCCCCATACAACTATTGGGCAGCGACTATATTTTTTTTTTGTTGGGGCTCGCCACCAACAAAGTCTTAATCTTGTGCAAATTTTATGGTTGGGGTGTTTGAGCACAAGTGTTTCAAAAGTAGACGTAGGCAACATCTCATTCTCTAGTTCAAGTGAACATGTTTGTAGAAGACAGACAAACCTAGGCCCTATAGGTATGGGAGTTGCCAAGGGTTGGTGCAATAATAAGTGAGCTACGTGGGTGTCGTTTGCTGGTAGCAGAAGTAGGATAGGTGATAGAAAATCCATCTAAATTAAGTAGTACAAGTTGCACATGGAAATGTTGACTAAATCCATTAGTTTCTAATGTCATCCATTCAGTAGCAACTAGTCTTTGGTTTGCTTTGGGCATAGGGAAAGGGTTCAAAGGAAGACTGAATTGATATTGGAGGATTTTGTGTAAGTTGAATATTTGGTTGATAAAGGATAGATGTTGGTTGGCTTCAAACATGCAAAATGGATCTCCCGGTGTTAGTTTTTTGCAAGAAATAGTGAGAACCACCTTAAGGGAAAAGTAAGAGAGTGTGGTGACGAGGATGAGATTGTGGAGAGATCTCCATTGAGATAGTTAAGTTTGGAGGAGGCATGGGAAGTAGGTAATTTGATAGTAGTTCATTGGTCATAGTTTAAAATCTCGTTCGTTTCACTCGATATGGGAGAAACATTTTGTTCCGCCCGTAAACCGACACCGACACAAGTACACCTCCAGTGTCCATGCACCCTGAGGCCTCGCAGGCTTGGCATCACATCCGGAGGCATCACGTTGGCGTCGTGCAGACCCGACTACACATCCGGACGCATCGCGCAGGCCCAACGATGCCACCCAATGACACTATTGGATGCGTCGTGCTGGCCCGAAGGTAGGCGACGATGTATCCGGATGCATCACATTGACCTGACAACGTGTTCGGACACCAATGACGCATCGCGGCATAGAACAGGCGAGGGAAAGGTTTTAACTTATGTTTAATTAAATAACTTAGGTTAATAATTTTAATCAACTCCTAGCTATAATTAGGATAATTTAGATAGGCTTAATTAAATCCTAATAAATTATCCTATTAATTTAATATATAGATATATTTTTAAATAAATATATATATATATATATTATTTTAAATATTTATATTATAATTTATATTTTTAATTAATATATTTTAGATTTAAAATACTGAAACTATATCAGCACGATACGGAACTGAAACTATATCGTTCCGATCCAGGACCGTCGGCACGGGTCGAGATTTTAAATCTTGCCATTGGTGATAATGGGCTAGGAGTCATGTGCTAAGGATTGAGAAGATACATTGTAGAAGAGACAAGAGTTTAGGGGAGAGATAGTCGTGGTATTGACAAGAGTTTAGGGGACTATTGTTAGGATGTATACTAAAAGTCTTGCTTTTTGTAAGAACATCTACATTTTGAAATAGAATCACAACATCACAGGTTGCATATTTATATTAGTATATGCACAAAAGTCTGATACTTTGCATTGTAGATAACATGATGTGTGGTGACGCACAGAAGATCATGTTATCAAGTTCCTTGCAGAGTATAAGTAGAGGCTCACAACCAAGATGGAGTTGGACAAACCATCGGGATGGTTGTAGTGTAATTAGGTGTGGTTTGTCTTAACCATAGAATTACACTAGTGCACTTTGTGTGTATTGAGTAGGACCAAAATAGAGGTGATCCAATTTATACTGACTTTATAATTGGATCAGACCTCGATTATATTATGGAGTACATGCTCTAAATCCCGAAATAACGAGTACATCCTCTCAATCTCTGGGCTGCCGACGATCACTGGACAAAGGAGGAGTTCGCCTCTTCCTTTTGTGGCATGCGGCAAGAAGAGAGGAAGCAAGGATCGCCGGCGTGAGGAGGGAGTTGGCGCCAGCGATGGAGGTGAAGAACGCCCTCGGTTTTCTTCCTCTCCTCTTCTCAAATCCCTTCTTCTTTGCTGTTGGTGTTCACTGGACAAGGAGGAGCGTCCTCCTCTTTTGTGGCGCGCGGAAGCAAAAGAGGAAGAAGGGTGGCCGACCGGTGGTTTGCATCCTCTCCTTTTGGTGTTTGTCGCCGAAAAAGGAGAGGGAGTTGGAGTCGAGTTCTTCCTTGCATGCTTGTTGTTGTGAGATAGGAAGAAGAAGGAGAGGCCGGCTAGGGTGTAGGTGAAGGAGAGGAGCTCTTCTTCTCCACTTCATCACCTTCTTCCTAGAAGGATGGCCGGCGGTAAAACCCTAGCCTTAGGGTTTGTTGGCGCAAAGGAAGGAAGAAGAAGGAGGATCAATTGGAAGCACTTGGTGACTCCGAGTCTTGGAAGATCGTCGCCACACGACGTCAAGAGGGGAGGGTCATACGGTAGAAGACTGCGAGGTAAAAGCGGATTAATCATTTTGGCTCCTCATTGTTTTGTTATTTATGTGGTATTGATTATTATCTTGGTTATTAATTATCTGTTAATTAATATGATAATTAATCATGTCATGGACCCTGATAATAAAACGAAACCGCGATCGCTCGTCTTTCCGATCATCAGTTGCGAATACAAGGCTCAGATTGTAATTTATTAATCGATTGATACGATGAGAGATGTATTTAGGATTAAATTTTTAATCCTAGAATGGAGGAGGATGTCGTAGGCGGAGTATTACAAATAGGGTCATTGGTGGACTTGTGGAAGATAGGTAGCAATACTTTTTACAAAGTTTAATTATTTTTCTAAATCCTAATTTATGAAGAGTGTAAAAGATATTAGAGTAATTAGACTGTCTAATTTTAGATTTAAGGGTTTTATATTGAATCTTATATATCTTTACATAATAGAATATTTCTTTTTTCCCAAACTTAACAACTATAGTACTTGTGCTGTTAGATTGAGATGCGATTTTTATGGTAGTGTGGTTTAGCTTCATTGAACCTGTAATATTCACTAGTTTACCAGTCTTCAATTTGGTTCCTCATTTCCTTATCTTTTTGTCTTTGATTTTTCTACCTCTAACAAATTGGTGGAATATATAACCATTCTCAACTGAAAATGATGTGCCACTTCCAAACTTGGTATTTACGAATCTTCAGATATAATATCTTGCTCAGTTTTTCAATTGACCGTCTATTAGTTTAATTTTTCATGCTCATCTGTTGCATAGCAGAAAACGTTGCCAAACTGTGCCAACAAAAAGTTAGAATATTTTGATTTTAGCAATTGGAAATCATTATTGCCCTTTCTTTACAGTTGATAGGAAGGACCAGAAAAACCTTGAGAGGCTTCGTGCTGAGAGGCAAGAAACCATTGATGAGCTCAAAGAGAAAACAAATTATTACACTACACAACAACTTATTCAGGTCCCTTTCTTGTTTTTTACTCTTATATTGCTTCATGGAATTCTTATTGGTTATGCTCTCATAGAAACTTAAGCAGTATTACCTGTGATATAAATTTCCATATTTAACCAAACCTATGCTCTGTACGTCCACCACTTCCGGATATATTACAATGTTTGTTCAACGGATGATCAAAGTATGGCTTTGATTGACTTGTTACTGATTAACGAACTTCTAATCCAGAGGTATGATCTTGATCCTGCTGCAAAGGCAGCTGCAGCAACTGTTTTGGCATCTAAGCTTGGTGCCGATTCTGGCTTAAAACTCCAAGTAGGAGATGAAATTTCCGATCCATCAAGCAAAAGTCACGATGTTGATCTACTACAGTATTCTGGGTTGCGTAACAGGAAACCATCACATGTAATATCTCCCAATGCTGGGAGTAACACGACTTCAGAGTTAATTGATGAAGCCTTTAATGAATTTGCCACCAATCAAAGAATTAGCTCTCCAAAACAAAGAGTTGTGGAACCCTTCAAAGGTTCAGTCTTCAGTGAAGGGAGTTGGCTTTCTCGATTAGCAGCCCTGCTCGTGGGAGAGGATCCAACTCAGTGCTACGCGCTGATTTGTGCCCACTGTCACATGCACAATGGTAAGTGATAAGGTGTTTTATATTCTCCTAGTGAAAACATGATGGTAGCTTTCTCCAACTTCCACAAAAGTACTTACAGGTTGAATATGTGCAGGTTTAGCCAAGAAAGTGGATTTTCCCTACATAACCTATTACTGTCCCCACTGCCATGGATTAAATGGACAAAGGCATCAGGAAGAACATGAAATGAGTTCTGGTTCTGGAAAGAACACACCTATATCTTTACTAGATAGCGATAATACGTATCAAAGTGAGAACCACACCAATTTAACTACTAAGAATGTCACCGCAACGGTCAAAGAGAATCTTGGAGATGCTAGTGAGAACAAGCATGATGATGCGACTAGAATTTCAGGTTTGTTAAATGAAAAAACTGGTGAAAGAGAGTTGGTTAATCCTGTTAGTTGAAAAGTTGTGTTACTTTGAGAAGATAGCCTTTTTCTCTTTGTTAGAGTGGAAATTGCTTCTCGCGTGTATATTAAAAGCAATTGGTAGATGGTTGTAATAAAGATGCTCTTTTAATTTTGATCAACTGTTTACGTCATATCAGTTTTGATAAAACTACTTCACCTTGTACTGCTTTAATTGTAGCAATTTTCATTGTATTGTCAAAAATTGATGAAGCCTTTAATGAATTTGCCACCAATCAAAGAATTAGCTCTCCAAGCAAAGAGTTGTGGAACCCTTCAAAGGGGTGTTCTCTTAATAATTCCTTTTATTTATTTTTTCAGTATGGGGTGTTCTCTTGATATAAAAATAAAGGTGCTCTTTTAATTTTTATTTAATTTTTTTTACTACCACGCTAATAGAGTAAAGAATGAAGAATATCGCTTTTTTTTTATTATTATTATCGAAAAACCACTCCATTTTTTTAAATATCAAATAGGTATTCTATTTTTGAAAAATTTTCCTTATCAGATGTTATTATAGTAATTTTAATTAAAAATATTACAAAGTAATTTTGACCAACTGTGTTACGTCATATCAGTTTTGATTAAAGCTACTTCACCTTGTAATGCTTTAATTGTAGCAATTTTGCCAAACATGCTACGATAGCATTTAACTAGTTTTAACTAAATTGAAATACCAATATTTGAGTGGTTATCATCGTATTAAAATAATTTTGACTATAATTATTTAATAATTTTAAGTATCTTAGAACAATTTTGATCAAAATTGTTTATTAGAATAAGGAAATATTTTTTTATAAAACAAATTAGGTGCTCTTTTCACGATAATGAAAAAAAAAAAAAATGAGGTGCTCTCTCCTCTTAGTCGATCTGATCCACGCACCCCGTTTTCATCGTATTGTCACGTCATTTTGACAACCTTTAAACCTACAAACTTGTTTAGATGGCTACTCCGAATTAATTGTTCGATTAAAAATTTTAGATAAATAATGCAACCCATTTATAAGCGTAATCTCTATTGTAATGATAATACTTAACAGAACATATAGATCAAATACAATGTCACTAGAGTAGGTATGGCCGTAAGGGTCGGCTGTCCACGATTTAATGATTGTTAATTCGGAAGTTCAAAGTTCAATTCAGATAATTCGATATTTTTTTAAAAAAATTAATTATATCGATTTAATCCGTTCATTTCGCTTTTAAAAATTAAAATTCAGTTAAACCGATATTATAAATAAATCGAACCAAATCAAACTGAATCAAAGAGGAAATAAATCAAACCGAACCAAATCGAAACCAAATCAAACCGATATTATGAGTTAAATCGAACTCAATCGGAACCAAACAAATCGATATTATGAGTTGAATCGAATCAAAATAGAATTAAACCAAACCAATCCAGAGTCAAACCAAACTAAATCGAAAAATTCAATTATTTCAGTCGAAAATGGAATTAACCGATGTTTTATTTTTTGGTTGGTTCGGTTCTTTTGGAAAGTTCAGTCAGTTCAGTTGGATTGAAAAAAGTTCGGTCGGTTGGATTTTTAATTTAATCGGTTTGGTTTAAATGGATTACAAACCCCTAAATTTAGGGTCCAGTGTAGCCAGCTACCCACACTAGCCTAGACAAAAAAATTTCATTGGTCCAAATAAAAAAAAGGAATAAAACACAGCACGACAGCAGGGTTAAAAAAATTATTTTTTTACTACGTCTCCCAAAATCCCACCCTCCCTCTCAGCCTCGTCGTAGACTATACTTGTTGACACTCCGCAAGAGTAAAGACTCACCAGTCTCTGCAGTTAGCACTTTGCAGGATTGTAGTAAGAGCAAACAAATAAAGCGACCAAAGGTAACCCACTAGCCTTATTTCCTAAATCCCTAATTATTTTTTCTTGTTCAAATGGTGACGTCGGTCGGCACTAGCAAAACGGCCGCTGCCACATTAGGCAACAATGTTGCCGCTCTACCTTGTGCGACCACGTCATTGTTGGGGGCAACGACACACCTGCATTTTTGTTGGGGGGGGCAACGATTGCGTCAGCGTCGCTGCTGGGGGGCTGCGGTGGCCGCCTACCCACGAAAATTCGACTTTCAGCCTTCTACTGCTCTTCATTTCATTTTACACAATTACATATTTACTTCTTTGAATAGTATTTATGAATTAGGATCCATGTGATTAAGAAGCATAATGATTGTTTAGGTAGACTTTAGTATTTAGCTTCTTATAGATTTACTTCATTACCTAACTCCATCATTGATTTTTATACAATCATTTTATCAACAATGCACAATTTTTTTAAAAGAAAATATTCAAAATTAGAAGAATAAAATATTAAAGTGGTTAGAGTTGAAGAATTTAATTTTTCACAATTATTGACGGATCCTGAACTTAGAACTCCAATTTGTGATTATAAATGCTAACATTAGGGATAAGTTCGAAGGATATATTTATAAAGAGTCCATGCCAACCTTTGGGATATGAATTCTCAAAATAAAAATTTGGAGTAAGTCAATTTAGACGGTTCAATCCTTTCTAATTTAAGTAATTTGGTGATTGGTTGAAATATAATTGTTCCGGAAGTGAACGACGACGATGCCGAATCACCAAAGCACAACCCACGATGACGATGACGATGACGGGAAGAAGATGTCGGCACTTGTGAAGTTAACACAACGTAAAAGGGATGCACCGGAAGAAGTTCCGGTGGAGCCCTCTCCGACGCTCAAGCCAGAACTCCTTCTTTTTGGGGAGAAAAATGAGGAATCAAAAATATCTGAATTCTCCAAACTTACCTCCTTTTACCTGGGTACCGAAGCATCTTATATACCTGACGCCTTCCCCTCACGTATCCCCACCTCCCCCTCCACGTTTCTTAGTCATCGGTTACTTGACAACTGTTCTCTTCTGGTAACAACCACCGTGACTATTAAGACCTTAATTACCATGCGTTGCAAACAATAATTATCTGCTGACTTTCCTATTCTAGAAGGAGGAGAGGGTACTTGAAGCTTGACTTTCTTATCCCTATGCTACTCTTTGGGCTCAACTCTCCCGAGTCTGTCTCGGAGTCTGATCTCTCGGGTTGACCTTGGGGGGCTTCCTCCATTCTCTCGAGACAGTCTCAGGAGCCCGATCCCCGGTCTGACCTCGGGGGTCTTCCTCCATTCTCCTGAGTTAATATCGGAGTCTTATCTCTCGGACTGACATCGGGGACCTTCCTCCATTCTCCCGAGATAGTCTCGAGATCTCGATCCCCAATCTGACCTGGGTCACCAGTTTGGTAGGTCCTTCCACATAGCTTTCCCGTACCACGTATCCCCTCTGATTGCTCATCCCTATCACAAGTCCCCCCTTCAAGTGTAATCGAAGGAAGTGGGGCTAACTGATTAGGCTGGTGGCACGATGAGGGAAAGCGTAGTATCTGCGGGGCCCATATTACCATTCCTTCTTCCTTAATGGCTTGTCGGGTCCTAGGAATCGAAACATTTGTCACTTGGCCCAAGGCGGTCATTTGAGTTAATCCAAGAATCTTTACTAGTTCCAAGGTCCTGTGATGATGGTTGTCCATCACCCATTAAGGGCGTATGGGATATCTTAATGGCAAGAGAATGTTCCTATGAATAGATTACTACCATGTGACAGGGTACTTTCTATGTAATTTCCATCCGAGGGGTGAGTTCGGCTGGGGTGATCGCTAGCCTATATGAATCACTCCTAAAGGTAAAATTCCCGTCCGCTCTTGTTATAGTTATCTTCTTTTCTGACCCTTATTATTTGTTGTGTCAGGCCACTTCTGACTGTCTCCTTCTGGGCTATGTATGCCCCTCGAGTAGGAAATCGAAGCCTTGCGCCAACAAGTGACAGAATTAGAGGCATAGGTTTACCGATCTCGTGAGGAAGGCCAGATGCAGGCGGAGGTTAGCAGAGACCTTCGGACCTGTAAGATGTGTATACTGAAAGACATGATTTCTTTATATGAACATCTTCATTTTGAAAAGAGAATCATAACTACACTAGGTGCCTGTTTATATTAGTACATGCATGAAGTCTATTACTTCGTATTGTAGATAACATGGTGTGTGGTGTCACACGGAAGATCATGTTATCAGTTCCTTGCCCAGTATAAGTAGAGGCTCACAACCGAGATGGAATTGGACAAACCATCAGGATAGTTGTAGTGTAATTAGGTGTGGTTGGTCTTGACCATAGAATTACACTAGTGTGCTTTGAGTACATTGAGCAGGACCACAACCAGAGATTATCCAATTTATACTGACTCGATAATTGGATAGGACCTCATATTTTATTATGGAGTATGATCCCTTAATCCCGATAT
Organism: Boesenbergia rotunda; assembly: GCA_024364735.1. NCBI lineage: Eukaryota > Viridiplantae > Streptophyta > Magnoliopsida > Zingiberales > Zingiberaceae > Boesenbergia > Boesenbergia rotunda. The sequence continues at coordinate 662,629 of JAGFNQ010003376.1, read as the reverse complement.
AATAACGGGCATATATTATTAATTATTGTCTCTTTGATTTACCAATAGGCGAGATCCATTCTGTTAGATCGATAGGCCCGGTAAATTGGGAGATAATATTAATAATATGATGTGCTATTGATTATTGATGGAATCCGTGTCCTGATGAGTCGGGATGATGATGCCCCCTTGATGAGCTCAAAAGGTTCATCATACTAAACCCTGCAGGTGGATTTGATCCGGCATGCTGATAAGGTTGAGTGGTACTAGTCAAGGACTCAGAAGTTAATTAATTTGAATTGTCAGTAATTTAAATAATTAATGGGTATTCGATATCTTAAACACGGGGGGATAGACGACTCGTAATATGTGGAGCCCATATGAAAATATGGGAGTTGGTGAGGAAGTTCAATTAAGATCCTTTAGTGGAATGAATCTTAATTAATGAATCGGGTTTAGTTCCATTGGTGGGCCAAGATCCAACTCCTCCTCTTGGTCCCTACCTTTGCCCTATATATACCAAGGTGATCATGAAACCAAGGCTTGATCCAAGAGTTGATACCCTAGGCTCTCTCTTCTTTTCTCTCTCTCTTCTATTCTCCCTAGGGCTTTCGGCCGGCGCCAAGGAGAAGAGATTTCTCCTCTTTGGTCCTTCATTTCCTCTCCACCAAGCTTCGGCTGAGACTCACAGAGACAAGGCAGAGGAGTCCTCTACATTTTGTGGTGCTCACTGAGTGTGGAGAAGCCGTCGGCGGCCGGTGGGAGGGGCGCAACCAGATCTTGTGGCTGCGCCGCAAGGACTGAAGGAGAGTTTGAGTTTGGGCTGCTTGGGTGAGGAAGAAGGAGAATCTCTCCTTCTTCATTTTCTTCTTCTTCCTCTCGAGGTGAGCAGTCGGTCTGGTGGCCCTTGGCAGCTCCAGCGGTCGGCGACGCACAGGGAGAGGTGGTGTTGGCTTGCGGCGGAAATACCCTAGAAGCTAGGGTTTGGTTTTCGGCCAAGTCAAGAAGAAGATCTAGATTGGAGTGCCTTGGTGATCTCGATTCCCGGTAGACCGTCGCCCACACGACGTCTGGGAAGGGAGGGATATAAGGTAGAAGGCCACGAGGTGATCGGGAAGGTATAACTCCTTCTCAAGCTCCCTTGTTTATTTTTGTGCCATATTTGTTTACCTCGTCCTTTTATATTAGTTATTTAATTATTTTGATTCCGTATCATAGTCAATAATTAATTAACTGGACCCTGACTGTAAACATAAAAGCCGGCGATCCACTCGTCGCCTTTTCCGCGGTCGAACGGTCAAGCAAATTACAAGGCTCGATCTTTGTGATTGGCCGAGTTATAATTTGGATCGTTCGATACGGCAGGTGATGATCGTTGGGAGACGGGTGGTAAGTACCATTTTATTGATTATTTTAGTTGCTAAAATCCATGTTTGACCCATGTTTTTCTTGCTTAATTGTGAAATTACCCTAGGTTTTAGAACTTACTTTTATTTTGGACTTAATTGCAAATCTGTACATATTTGGATTATTTGGCCACTAAATTTTTGATCTATTTTTGTAGGCATGAAAGGTTCATAGACCTAGGGCATACTGGGTCAAACTTGAGTCGGAAGAGGACCTAGATCGAGTTATCAAGTTTCGGATTAATCTGGGTCGTCCGATTCAAAAGCGGCTAGATCTGAGCCATCCGGGACCATCTGAAGCAATCTGAGCTAGGGTTAGGGTTGATCAAGCACTCTGATCAAGATCTGAAGGTTTCATCCCAATCAGAGCTCATTCAACCGTTGGATCAAGCTCAGAGGGTTCTAGATCGTCTATTCAAAGATTAGGTTGATCTGGACCGTCCGTTGCACATCTGGAGGATCCGAGCAACCACGAGGCAGATCCTGACCCTTGATCAACATCATCAAAGTTTGGATTAAATCAGAGCAAGATCAGCCGTTGGATTTCCTCAAATCAATCTAGGCCGTCCATGTTTAAGTATTTAATCAAAATTCGCCACAGCTTCAGCTTCGTCGCGTCTTCGCCGCACAGTCTTCATTCTTCAATAGTTCTTCGTTTGTTTCAAGCTTTTTCTTCAATCCGAGGCGCGACCACCTCAATTCTTTCCTTGGATCGAGATTTGGATCATTGGGGGATAGCTCTTTGGAGATTTCAGCTCAAAATCGTGCCGGAACAGGGGCTGTTTGAGGGTTTCGGCAGCTCTGCAATTCAGTCACTTGAATCTCACCCACAAGCCATCTCCGATCATCTGAGCCACTTGTAGGGGTTCTCAGGTGAGCTCAGATGATTCTCAAATCATCATCGCAGTTCCATCAATCGAGATAGAGTAGATTGGATTGGAAATTCCAGCCATGTGCCGATTTTGAGCAGAGTCGACTGTAGAGACGATTTCCCACTGATTTGCTGAGCTTAGGGGTTTAAGGCTCACCCTTGCATGACGAACAAGGAGATCTTGAGCTAATGGAGTGATTGGGATTTAGATTTCTTGTTGTAATTTCAGTTTGTAGCTGTAATTTCCATTACTGCCTTTTGTTTCGTTTCTGTCTTTGTATCAGATTAGTTAACTTCGTTTACTGAATTGTTCCAGCTTAAATTAGGGTTCAATCTTCAAGTTAAGTAGTTAATGAGTTTGTTTAGTGCAAAATCGCTTTTAATTCAGTTTATTTTCTGTTTTCCAGCTTGTGTATCAGAATTCCCTATTTTTCTGCATTGCGTATCAGCCTTTGTTCTGAATTTTTCAGTCTATTTCGAATTCAATTCGTTTCTGGTTTTAGTTCCTGAGATTTAAGTCGACATTTGGGTAGCTAATGAGTTTGATCGGCATTTAATTTCAATTCCCCAGTTTTGTTCAATTTTTTTTCCCTGTTATGTATCAAGTCTTCATCATGCGTATCATGTTTGTTTCCTGCGCATCAGTTTACTTCCAACAATTGTTAGCTTAGCATTTCTGAATGTTTGTCAAGTAGTCATCAGTCATTCTTGAGCTTTTCTAAATTGTAGATCAGTATATCAATTCCAACTTGTTTGTTGTTTGTTCTGCATTTCAAACTGTTGCTGAAATTCAGCATCAGATTCTGAATTCTCCCAGTCTGTAATTTGACAATTTCAATCTTATTGCATGCGGTGCTGTAGTTTTAGTATCAATTTTGAAGCTGTATCAATGGAAGCATGAGCTCATCTTCACCTTTTCTGAACATCAATTCAGTGTATGCGGATTAAACTTGATTGCTTGTTCTGGCAGTTTAATTGTTTCTGCAGTGCTGAATTTCCTGCAGTTAGTATCAAGTTTTTGGCACATGGGTTTTCTCCTTTTGGTATCAAATTGTTTGGTTCTGCAATTCTATTTGGCTTCACATCAGATTGCTTGAACTCTGCATTGGCCTATTAAAATTCTGCACTCCATATCAGCATTTGATTTGATTCTGCACAGCAGTCTTGGGTCTGAGCTCTTGTTTTGTTTTTGGATTTGGAATTTAATTTGTTTGTTTCAAATCCATTCTCTTTACAACAGTTTATAAGCTTTTCGGCATTAATAGCAAGTTTCAACTCTACAATTAGGCTTTAAGTGTTTGGCAGTAGCTTTAATAAAAAATTTCAGCCTAGTTCTAATTCACTTGCTTAGCATTTGGGCTGCCATTTAATTCAGATTTGTTTCCCAAATTTAGTTAAGTTGCCTTGGTTGAGTAGCTTTTCATTGGTTGAGTTATTTATTGCAACACACTTGTTTAGTTCATTCAGTGAAGTGACTTCCTTTTCATTTCTAATCGCATTCCAAACCCAAATCACATTCGAAACCCAAAAATATCAACGACACATAAACACGAGCTCGAATCAAACAAACTCTCAACTAGTCCCTAGGAAAAATACGACCTGTGGCCCCTTTACTACGTTTTCATTCTTTGATTGCAAAAAGGGTTTCCAGCTTTTTATAAATATTCTAAATTTGAGACCCACTTTCGTGACAGCCTATTTTGGGTCCATCAACGGGTCTCCATTCGGATTAATTTTTAATCCATAGACATGGAGAGGTATCTCAAGGGCGACCAAGTATTCGCTTAGGAAACCCACCAAGCCATAACCAACAATTGGTATCAGAGCTGAGGTTTCCGGCTTTGTGTGTTTAAGGATTGGTTAATTTTTGCATTTTTTCATACATTATATTTTGCCCGATGATATGTGGATGTGTGTAGGCTAACTTTGTATTGTAGGCACGAGATTCCAACTTGTCATGGCCAAATATTTGTTGTGTGAATGGGTGTATAAATTATTATAAATTAATTAATCCTCGGGGTTGACGAGGCTAGGTATTTAATTTTTGTAATTAAATACGACACATGTTTAACCGAGCTATTTATTTTACTTTCGATCTAGTTTTCATGTACACTCCTTTGTGGATTATAGGATCGATGATGTAAATAATTAGCTAGTCATTTCGGCTCGGAGATCCCTCAAGGTGGCTTGCGCATAAGGAAGGGAGGAGCGGACGAAGTGACGACACGACTGGAGGCGCATTAGAGACTAAGGGCCATGAAAGTTGGAAAATCTAGGATTTTCTATAATGTTCATATATTGGTTATGTGCTTGGTTGTGTGGTTGTGCTAGTGAAAATTCCTCGAAATAAATTACTAAGTGGGAGAGGGACCCTAAGAGTCCAACGACTTCCATTACAATCCGATAAGTGATGCAAACAAATCTGCGCGTCGGCTCTGAGTGCCTTCCCCCCATCAGATGGACTTGTTTTGCGGATCACTGGGTCGGAAAAGACTATAGAAAATTATTAAAGAGCGTGTGTACTTCCCCATCGGAAGACACATAATCGGAAATAATTTTCTTAGTGTCGTGTAATGGTGCACACTTAGATGCGAATAATAGTATCCTCCCTATCGGAGTCACTGCTATTATTTTGCAGAGCCGAAGTGAACCAACTGTTGATCTTACTTGTCAAAAAGTTTGGTTGACAAGATAGTAAGATTGATGGGTAAAACCTTCTCTTACGAATGTAGGGATTTGTATACGTCCACACTATCGTGGCATGCGAATTTCTCGGTGTATAGGGGTGTTGGTTGATTTCGAAAATTTATTATTTTGAGGAATCAATTTATTTTCGATTTCTAAAGTAGTGTATGTTGTGATTCTCAGGTTTTTCATAATGGCCTTTAACCCACTAGCAATAATTCTTAAGGAAAATAAACTTACTGGCCCAAACTACATAGACTGGAAGAGGAACCTTGACATTGTCCTCACTGCTGAAGAGTACAAATATGTACTCTTTGAGGAATATCCGGAAAGGCCTAGAGAGGACTCTGGTGAAGAGCAGAGGGAGCGTTACAAGAAGTGGGTTAAGGCAGATGAGATGGCGCGGTGCTACATTCTAGCATCTATGTCGAATGTGCTACAACATCAGCATCAGGCCATGCCCACTGCTAGTGACATGATGCTGAACCTCAAAGAGCTCTTCGGGCACCAAGGTCGAGCTGCTAGGCAGGTCGCGATGAAGAGTTTGATGACGACCACTATGGTCGAAGGGACACCCGTAGGGGATCATGTCCTAAAGATGATAGCTCACCTAAATGAGATTAAGGTACTGGGAGCACAAATCGACAGGGAAACCCAGGTCGATATTGTACTCCAGTCTCTGCCTAGGAGTTTTGAGCAGTTCAGGCTCAACTACAATATGAACAAACATGAATATACGTTGGGTGAACTTCTAGGAGAACTCCAGGCGGCAGAGGGCCTCTTTCGTCAGAACTCGCAGGCCTTAGTGACTCAAAGGGTTTCTTCTTCTGTGCCGAAAGGCAGGAAGAAGAAGAAACAAGGTGGGTTCAAGAAGGTTGCAGCATCGCAGGGACCTCAGACTGGCGTAAAGAAGCCGAAAGGCAAGTGCTTCACGTGCAAGCAAACTGGGCACTGGAAGCGGACTGTCCCCGTCGTCAAGACAAAGGTATTTCTTCGTGCTTAGTCGTTGAAACATGTTTAGCGGTGCTATCTACCAGTACCTGGTGTGTAGATACGGGAGCCACTGACCATGTCTGCAATACTTTGCAGGGGTTCTAGGAAACCCAACGGCTAGCTGATGAAGAAATTATGGTCTACATGGGCGATGCTACGAAAGTGGCAGCAGTTGCAGTGAGAGTTTTCTATTTGTCTTTTGAGAGAAATAAAGTGTTAGTTCTAAGAGATTGCCTTTATGTACCCTCATTTAGAAAGAATTTAATTTTAGTTTCTAAGTTGATAAAGGATGGATATTCTGTTGCTTTTGATAACAAAGTTGTTATAAAAAGAAATAGAGAGATTATCTGTTCGGGTACTATGGTTGACAATCTATACACTATAGAACCAATAACTCTCACGATGCAGACTAAGGTTAATAGCTCATCATCTAACTTAAATAAGAGAAAGGAGCCTTCTAAGATGAATCAGACGTATCTTTGGCACCTTAGGCTTAGTCATATTAACTTAGTAGGAATCAGAGATTGATAGCCGATGGGCCCCTAGGTTCATTGGTGGTGGAAGACCTCCCGACCTGTGAGTCTTGCTTGGAAGGTAAGATGACCAAGAGGCCTTTCAAGGCTAAGGGATATAGGGCCAAAGATGTGTTGGTGCCGGAAGCACCAAAGTTAAACCTGTGTTTTGATAATGGTAAAGGGTTCAGAAGTTAAGGTCTTGTTGTTATCTAACAAGGCTAATCAAGTGTGCAGGTAAAGTCCTAGGTACACTAGCACTAAGTCCTAGTTCTAAGAATTGGGCACTAAGTCCTGGCCACGGGCTAGGCAACTAAGTCCTGAGATAAGGTTGGGCACTAAGACCTGGTGAGTGAAGCTGGGCACTAAGTCCTGGTCGTGGACAGGGCACCGAAGACCTAGTGAGTGATGATGGGCACTAAGACTGGTGAGTGAAGCTTGTAACGACCCGGAAAATTCTCTTAATATTTCTTTAAAATATTGATCATGTCTAGATAATTTTTCGAGGGACCTAGAGATATTAGTACGAATCTTAGCCTAGAAATCCATGATCTTTCTCATTTAAATTGAGAAACTAAGTACTAATGGCCTTATATGGGCTTTTTAGTACCATGATTATTGGTAGATTTTGGGAAAAATGTAATATAAATATAAATGGATTTTATTAGGAATATTAGCATAATTATGGGGGATTTCTAGGGGAATTTTCGAAATAATGGAAAATAAAATAAAAATAAAATAAAAATAAAGTGCATGGATCAAGGATTGAACCTTGGACCTATGGTACCACCATGCATGTACTAACCAATTCACCTAGCAAGGGAGTGCTAGTAGAGGATGAAGTGGATTTTGGTTAAGGCTTAGGGGAAAATGAAGAGTCATGAAGGGAAGAGACACCATGACTCTTCACTTGCCTCCTTAATGTGGTATAAAGAGGTGGCATGGGGGTTACTTTTCTTCTTCCACCAAGTCCACCCCTTCTCCCTCCTCCTTCATCCTAGCCGAAACCCCAAGGGGGGATTTTCTCTTGGGAAAAGTTCCCAAGAAGGCTTCTCCTTCAAGATCCAAGGTTTTGTTCAAGGTTACAAAGGTTAGAGGTGGTCAAAAGGCAACAAGGTCTTCATCCTTCTCTCAAATCTAAGGTCTATAACCAAGATAGTCTAAGGTAAGACCCCCTCACCTGTGGTGTAATGGTTTTTCTTGATATGGATATGATCTAAGCTTTTTGTTTGAGATCTAAGATGAAAAATCCATGAAGGAGGACTTAGGGTTTCAGCCACCTCCAAGTTTCCATGGCTAGGATTAGTTTTAACTCTCTAATGATGGTTCTTATGTCTCCTTATGATGTAAGTGATGTTAGTGGTGATTCATATGAATTCTTACATGCTTAATAGTTCTTATAAATTTCGGCCAAGAACCCTAATCCATGGTTGGACCTTGATCTAACCATTCAACATGTTAATTTTGTTTCCCTATGATATGATGGATAGTAATTGTGTTTTATAAGAATTTTTCCATGAATTTTATGGGCCTTTAGGTTTCGGCCAAGAGCAAATCTAGGGTTAAGGGATAGGGTTAGCCTTAATTAGGGGATCAAGTGTTTTTCTATGGCATTTTATGTTTGTATGAGATGTTATTAGTGATCTATATGAATTTTTCCATGGACCTAGGGTTCCTTAGGGTTTCGGCCAAGGCCATAACCAAGGGTTTAGAGTGGGTTAAGATCACAAGGATGCATGTTTATAGGGTACTATGATGTATGTATATGTTTAAGTATGTTGAAAGAATATTTATGCTAATCAAAACCCTAGCTTATGGGTCATGACTTGTATGTTAGGTCATTTGTTATGATGATTCATAAATGTTTAGACCATGTGCCATGAACCTAAGGAAATGTATCATGTATGAAAGGATCTAGGCATGTTTTCCTATGTATCATGACCATGTATGTTTTTATGAATTAAGATACTAATTATGTAGGTATGCCATGAGATAGGAATGATATGTATGTATGCCATGATCTATGAATGATATGTATGATTTATGAATGATATGTATGCATGTCATGTTATGGATGAAAATGATGAATGAAGTTAAAGTTCATGCCTTCGAGGCATAATGATGATATGGAATGAAAATGATGAATGAAGATAAGATACATGCCTTCGAGGCATAATGATGATGTTAAGCATTAAGAAGGAATGATTATGCTATGAATGTTTTATGAATGAAGAAGCATGTGAAAGTATTTTATTTTATGAATGGGCTTGTACCGGACCTAAGTAAGGTCCACGGTTCTGGACTACCGATGAAGCTGTCTACGGTTCGGGGACTACCGATGAAGCTGTCCTTACCCTAGTAGGTCGAGATTAGCTACCTCGTATTTACTTAGGGATGCGCGCATATGATGTATGAATGTGGTACAAGCCAGGGCCCCTATGATGTTATGATTATGTTTAAATATTTAAAAGTATGATTTTAAACTAAGCATCCTTATGATATATGCATTCGCCGCATGCATCCATCCATGTTATGCATTATGTTTATGCGAAGTATGTTTATGCGAAGTATGTTTATGCAAAGTATGATGATGCAAAGTATGTTTATGCAAATGATTATGTTTATGTTAATGTTAATTATGATGCCATGATTATGTGTATGTTCATGTTAATTATGATGCCATGATTTTATTTATGTTCATGCTAAATTATGATGCCATGATTCTATTTATGTTCATGCTAAGAATGATGCCATGATTGTGTTTATGTTTATGATACGAAGTATGCTATGATATGTAGGATTGAAGCATTATGTTTATGTTTATGTGACGTATGAATTTTTGTGAGTAGGAAAGAGTCTTACTAAGCCTATGTGCTTATAGTCTTATTTTTCTTATGCCGCAGATCAAGCAAGAGATTACTAAGGGAAGCAGCAGGAGAGGCAAGAACATGTGTGTGTGGTAGTGACATGGCTAAGGATTCCTCTCATTTTACTTATCGCATGTTTTGTGCACTGAAAATACTTATTTTGGTTTTATGCTCAACTTATGATAGTTATGCCCAGAAACAACTTACTATTCATGAAGTTTATGAATGAGCTACTTGCTACTTGGAATGCTTATGGATAAGTTATGGAAAGTTGATATCATGATGCTATGTATGCTGGTATTATGTTAAGTATAATGTCACCATGTCCATGAATGATAACTTAGGCATGTGTATATGATTTATGTACTAGTTGCATGGTTAAAAGCATGTGTAGAAGAAAAAAATTATTCCGGTGCATCAAGATGTTTTATATGTACATGTATGGTTAGCGTAACGCCGCCTTCTCGCCACACCATAAGGTGTGGGAAAAAGGCGGGCGTTACAAAGCTGGGCACTAAGACCTGATCCGGGGATTAGGCAAAAGTCCAACTGGAGGAGCCTGTTAGCAAACAGGTAAAATCTACTGAGAGGAGTAGGTGAGGATGCGTTCCCCGTGGAGGGAACATTAGGCGTCGGTTCAACCTAGGGTTCTATTTTGGAAGCCCCAAAGTTAGAACCAAGACAGCTCATGTTGTAAATCATGACTAAATCTATCTTATTAGTATGTTTCTTGTGTTTTGGAACCAACCCTGGTTGCAGAAACAAAAGGATGGAAGTTTCTGCTCCCAGGCGCCTCAGTGGAGTGAGGCTCCCTACTGGGCTAGACGCCTATGTTGAGACAGGCGCCCCAGACAAAGGGTGATTTCTAGCCACTTCGAAACAAGGCCTCAAGAGTACAACAGAGGCACCTGTGTTAACACAGGCACCCCAGTTAGCTCAGGCGCTCTGGTTGAGGGGATAAGCGCTGGCCAAGTCTGCGGATGGAGGTTCGCGCAGAGAAGGCCATGTGTCAGGCGCCCCCTTCAACATAAGCGCCCCAGCTACGACTATATAAAGGGGTTCACCCCCTTGGCTTCAACAACAATTGCTTTCTACGCATTCATTCAAGCGCTCCGCTCCGACAAGCTCCGTGCTCAAGATTCAAGCACCAATGACGACCCGCGGCTCCGACATTCCAAAATCTACCGGTTGTCGGCATAAATTTTTTTTGTTAAAGTGCTGTATTTTTTTAATTCTATATTCCGAACTCCAACTTGTAATCATTTTACGAAAATATAGAATTGCCCATCGTAAACGGTCAAGGATCATGGGCCTTGGAGTAGGAGCCGACTGCGACTCCGAACCAAGTAAAAACAAAAGTGTTAGCGATTGTTTTTGCTTTTCCGCTGCGTAATTTCTCAAGTATTCCGAAAAATTTAACGATCGATATTCACCCCCCTCTATCGATTCAATCCGATCCCACAAGTGGTATCATAGCGGGTGACTCAAACTTGGTGCAACCACCAGTTAAGATTATTTTTTGGATTTTTTGAAATTTAATATTTTTTTCTTTTCGCTCGTATTTTTCTCGTTGATCGAGGTTGGTGCAACACCACTCGATTTTTTTATTATTCCCGCACTGCTAATCCAAGACGTAGTCTTGAGACAAGGTTTTTTTGTAAATTTTTTTCAGTTAAATCTAATAGCCATGCAAGAGGGATACAACATCGCCAGACCACCCCTCTTCAGTGGAGAAGATTTCTCCTACTGGAAGAGCAGGATGGAAGTCCACCTGAAAACTCAGGTGGACATGTGGATTATTATCCAGTCTGGACTGGAAATATCAAAAAATGCACAAGGCGTGGTGCAACACTATACCGAGTAGGATGACCCACTAAAGAAGAAGATCGAGGCCGATGCAAAAGTGACCCAAACCTTGCAGTGCGGCTTGACAAAAGAGGAGCTGAACCGTGTAGGACCCTTCAACAGCGCAAAGGAGCTCTGGAATAAGCTAATCGAGCTACATGAAGAAACATTTGACACCCGAATCAGCAAAAGAGATCTGTTGCTCAACAGACTCTATACGATAAAGATGCACGACGGAGAATCAGCAACTCAACTCCACACCAGAATCCAGGAGCTGATGAACGGGCTACACACGATAGGTTACAAGGTTGAAAATCTTGACCTAATAAGGTATACTTTAAACTCATTTCCGAGAAACTTACTGTGGGCATCTATGGTGGATGCCTACAAGGTTTCTAGGAATTTGTCTGAAATTAAATTAGACGAGTTATTTTTTGAGTTAGAACTACATGAACAGACTAATACTACTTTGGTCGAGAAAGGTATTGCTTTTGTTGCAGGTAAAACTCAGAAGAAGAAAATTCAACAAGTACTCGAGTTCGACGCAGACTCGAATCAGACGACAGTGACAGGGATCATCCCAAATTGGTCCGGCTAGCTCGCGATTACTACAAAGAACTGAAGCACCAAATGAGCAAGAAGAAGTCAAGCCGGAGAAAGGAAGATCCATCAGAACCCTCGACGAGCTCGAAGAGCAAAAGCAACGTCACCTACTATGGGTGTAACAAAAAGGGACACTTCAAGTCAGAGTGCCCCAACCTAAAGGAAAACAAGAAGGCACGGAGGAAGAAGGCTCTTCAAGCCACCTGGGATGAATACTCCTCCTCCTCTGAAGAAGAAGTCCCACACGTGAACCTACTCGATTACCGCCTCAAAAAACGTCGACTTCGGAACAGAATTGGAACCAGACGAGAACGTCAACACCGGAAAACTCACAATCTCGGAGGATGGACAAATCACGGTAGGAGGTTATCCCGAATCTGAGTTGTACGATTTAATTTCATATTTATCTCGAAAATTGGCGAAAGCCAACATTCGAGTTGAAAGCCTCCGACAGGAAGTAAAACTCCTAAAAGAGGAAGTCAACTCGAGTTCCTTGACTGAGTCAAATCAAGAAGGAAACTCAACTCAAGTTCTAAAACTTGAGGAAGAGAATTCCTCCTTGAAAACTCAAGTCAAGGAGCTCAGAGTTGCCTTAGAACGGATCACTTCGGGTTCCAAGGGTCTTGACATGATCCTTGGAAAATAGAAGTCCGTTCTCAATCGATCCGGACTAGGTTATTGGACCAAAACAAGACAACGCTCATATTATTCCGTGTTGAACCAACCTAGAACCTGAATCCAAGCATGGGTCCCTAAGCTGTGTTTGACTAAACAAGCTGGACCAAACCAGTATTGGATCCCCAAGGACAAGATTCACATCTTGCCTAACCCTTATCGAGGCTTCAGTCCAGGGGAGTCAATATAAAAACCATATTTATAGTTAGATGATCTTTTTTTAATTGCTTGTTTGCTTGTTTATTATTTTTCTGCAATTTTATTATTATGCTTAGAATTAGGAATAGTTTAAGGACAAAAGATTTATTTAAAATTTGAACAACATAGTATTAGGTGGAGGTGAGATGATAGTACGTTAGGGAAGCCTTTCTAATAAGGTCAAGTAGGGTAAGGCGTACCCTACTCGGTCTGTTGTCTGGTGAAACTAGCCGAAGCTACTGATCCAACACCTAACTAGTTAGACCAAAATTTTTCAAGAAGTACTTTGAAAATAAATTTTCGATAAAAGGCTTTGTCGAGAAAAGGGTTGTTGCTCCAATAAGGCTATGACTAAAGAAGGTCTCTATGCCTCGCCAAGACCTGGAAGCCAATTATCGAAAATCAAATTCAAGTTACTATTTGATAAATTTGAATCTAACACATGTTTTAAGTAAATCTAAGACTTAACACTAATTCGAAGATAAAACATCTCACAAAACAGATAAGGTAACCTGTTTTGTCACGTACAACTAGGTGAGATGTCTAGGACTTAAGTTTTTTTAAACTCATTTTGTCAAAATTAACTCAAAATTTTTCCAAAAATAAATTCAAAGTTTTCGAATGAACGTTACATTGTTTTTTTTCTTCACTTAACATTCTCTCAAAAATCAAATTTCATTTTAGATGTCAAAATCAACTCATCTTGAATATAATATAGGGCTTGTTTGACTTAGTTATTGATTGGTCAAACCTGGTCAACACAATCAAACCTGGTTAACACAATCAAACCTGGTCAATCGTCAAACTTGGTCAACACGGGCGCCCGAGACCTTACGGGCGCCTCGTGCTTTATCGTTCTTCAAGGAAGTTAAAGTTGCCAAAAGCCCTGACCACCCTGACACGGGCGCCCGAGACCTTACGGGCGCCTCAATCATCACGGGCGCCCGTGAATCACTATATAAGCTTCTCAACACATCCTCATTTGCCACACCAAACGAACTCCTCTTCCATACCTCTTCTGTCTAAGGCGCCCGAATGCTCTTCTCTTGTCCTCAATCACCCTACTTTCACAATGCCGCCCCGGTATGATTTAATTATGCTTTTTGATTAATTTTTCTTTATTTCTTTTAATAAATGCATAATTTTTTCTTACCCGTTTAGAAAACGTCGAGTTACGCAACCCATCCCCGGGGCCGAGCCTAGCCCAGACTCTAGGTTCCCTACCTTGGCTCTGTTTAATAGATTCGCATAGACCACTTATAAACCAATAAAGACCAACTTCTTGAATAGACATTTCTTTACTCAATCTTGCCCTATTGCTATAGATGCAATTAACTTTTATCAACTCGATCACCTTGTTTACTGTACCCACTCAGTTAACACAACCCTATGCGCTGAGTTTTATAACAACTTAGTCAGACTTGATGACCTTTGCTACTCAACTACTGTATAGTCCATCCCCTTACTATCACACCTACTTTGTTTAACCGATTTCTTGGACTACGACCTTCACAGTCCACTTTTTGTTGTTATCCTCCGAGGGACCTTCCTTTTGATGCCCCCTATTCTCACATCACCCTGGACACCCTCTATTCCTACTTTTTCGGGGATGCACGAGACCCGACGGTACAGAGATTTCAGTCCGTCGATCTCCGCGTCCAGGACTACACTCTCTATAGAGTTTTGGTCCGTTGCATTCTCCATTGACCACTCGGGACGTCGCGGCTATGCGACCCTTCCACACCTTCCTCCTCTACACGATTATCCACCATCTGGACAAGACATTGGTCTACACATGTTCCAGACGATCATTTACGCGTCGAGCATATCCACCCATTCCCTAGTGCGCACGCCCTATTGTCACATAATTTCGTCCCTCCTTCATCACCATGGGCGTGACGTTACTGCTGGGGAGGTCATCCCGATGACTGAATTCGATGAGCTAGGGTCTAGGAACTTTTCTTTAGCGGGCATAGATATCTTGGCCGCTGGGGTGTTATCGTGGAGACGACAGAGGGCTCGACACTAGGTCGACTCGGACGAGGAGGTTGAGGTCGACGTAACCGTGCTCGCCGCCGAGATCGAGGAGCAGTTATGAGAGCCTCCACCATTGACTACGGACCAACGCTTAGCACAGATTGAGACTGATGTCCACATTCTTCAGACAGAGGTCCACAGTCTCCGAGAGGAGGTAGAGGCGCATCACGTCGAGTTCATGGATGCTCTTCATGCCGAGCATGATGTGAACCTGACTTATCACGCCGAGTACATGGACGCCTTTCGAGCCGAACGCGAAGTGAACCAGGCCCGACACAATGAGATGATGTCCATGTTCCGGTCGTGGCAGCCCGGTCCATTCTTTCCCCCTGGCCCTTCCTCCTAGACTTGAGTGGTGTCCCAGCTATCTGATTGTACTCTTGACTATTTGACTTTCCCTACTCCGTAGGGTTGACTTGTTATTGACTTTATTGGTCCTTGTGTTGACCAGTTGACCTTTTACTTAGCTATGTTATCTACTTGCTATTTATTTACCTGCTGAGCTATTTACTTCATGTTATGGCTATCTATTTAGCTGCTATTTTACTTCATATTTAAATCATCAGTTAGGGTTGTGCTTAGTAGAATAAGATTTTTTTGTTGTTTTTCAAAAATCTTTTCTATTTTTCACATTTTTAAATTGGAATTTAATATCATTTCTTTTGTCAAGTTATTGAAATTTAAAATGATTTTCCAACTTAGATTTTTTCAAAAAACTTACCCCTATCAAAACTAGGATTTTTGCGCAAAATGGACTTAGCTTAGGCCTTAACCCTAGAACTGCATGCACCTATAGATCTAGAAGCCAGCATCTCACAAGCACCTTAGGGTACTTTGATTGATAACCTAGACTGGATTGAGATGCTTAGGTCAATGCCTTGATTCAAGATATTTTAAGTCAGTACATCTGCAGTAATTGGGGCGATAAATACAAATTGAACATCAATCAAGTTAAGTGCTCAAGTTTAGCAAATCTGACTTGATCAGATCACTTAACTTGACTAACCCTAAGTATTATAACAATTAGTAAGTAGCTAACTGGGTTAGACAGTGTTAGATCGTGTAAGTCTTGCTAGAGGGGGGGGGGTGAATAGTAATTTATCGATTTCTTCCTACAAGGTTAGCGTGTGCAAGCGGAAACAACAATAATAAAATCAAACAACGCTAACAAAATCATATTTACGTGGTTCAGAGATGACGCTCCTACTCCACGACAGTCTGTAAGGTGGATAGTCCCTTGATCCTTTGGCGAATCCCTCCCCGGATGCCCTCCGGCTATCTCGTGTAGCTCCTTACGGGTGGAGAAACCTCGCCATTGACTCGGACACACTTTCTGAGCATAAAGACTACTAATGAGCTCTAACCAAGCTTATTTCATCAAAAGTTCCCAGCCAAAACTGAGCCTCTTTAAATAAAGCTCAAGGCTGGAAAACACCCTACCAGTCGACTGCCTTCCCACTGAAAATCAACCGTTGTAGCTCAACATTCAAATTTTCAACCAACACAACCAGTCACTACCAGTCGACTGCTCCCAGAGCAGTCGACTGGTCCAGGGTCGACTACCTTCTGTGAGTTTCTGTGTGTTTGACTCTTCTGCTGGTAGTCGACTGGTCCATTCCCAGTTGATTTCCCAACTTACAAAAACACTCCTCCTCACTCCGAAGACCCTCCATCATGTGTGCCTTCAAGTTCACTCCCTTGGCTTGCCCCTTGAAGTCCACTTCCACCAGCTATCGTCCCTCGGATGCGCACGCAAACCCTCGGCTTGCTTCCATGCCACCCTTCACGTGTGCCCTTTGAAGTCCACTTCCCGGCTTGCCCTTGGAGTCCTCTTCCCTCGGATTTCGTCCCTTCATGACTCAGCTGTTTCTTCACTAGCAGCCTCGACTTTTGCCTTCACACCCTCTTCGTCTTTGGCCCTCGTCCCTCAGATGTGCACACAAGCCTCCAGCTTGCCTCCATGCTATCCTTCACGTACGTCTCAAAGTCCGCGTCTCTCGGCTCATCGTCCCTGTTATACCATGGTCCCTTAGGTGTGCACACAAGCCTACGACTTGCCTCCATGCCACCCTTCACCTGAAGACATCAACCAAGTCTATGTGTACCTGCAAACCTGCACACTCCAATACACATATGAAAACACAAGGGTAAACCTAACTTAAACCTTTTGCCCAAACATCAAAACACATGGTCACTCCGGACCATAGATTGCCCCAACAGACAGGACCCGAAAAAATTCAAATTAATTGGTTTGGTCCTTTTTCTTGCTTGAATTCACTAGAGTTGGTTCAATACGGAGTTACTAACTCTAATTCGAAATTGACTTGCAATGCTTATTTTTTTGATATATGGCAAAGGGGAAGAGAAATAGAAGGAAATTTTTTTTTTCAAAATTTCTAAGGGATTCAAAAATCTCTAAGTGTCTAAGTGATTTCAAAATTTTTCTAAGTGCTTTCATAATTCTTTTAAGTAAGTTCAAAATTCTTTTAAGTAAGTTCAAAATTTCAAAGTGTTTCAAAAATATTTTTTCTAAGTGCATTTTTTGCAAATATTCCTTAGTAAACAAAATTTGTCTGAGCAAAAACCTTTTGGAATTTTTTTGGCAAATGATTCTAAGCGAAGTTTTTTTAGTGAACAAATTTTTGCAAAAACTTGTTAAAGATTTTTCTAAGTAAAAATGTTTTTGTGTATAAAATATTTTCCAGGCAAATTTCTCTAAGTATTCGAAAATTGAAACTTTTTAAGGGAAATTTGGCTAAGTAAATGTTTTTTCCTTGCAATGTTTTTTTTAAGCAAAAAGTTTTTATCAAAATTTAGGCTTGCAAAACTTTTCTAAAATGGAAAACGGTCTAAGTATAAGAAGGTTTTGTGAGGACAAATACCTTTGCTCTAGTTTGAAAAACACTTAGTCAAAAACTTAAAAGCACTTAGAAGTTTTACAAAAAAACTATAAATCATTGAAAGTTTCAGGGGGAGAATATTTATTTCAGGGGGAGCTAATTACATATTTCCTATTCAAGTATTTCTTAAGATAATCTTGCTTATTACATGTGCTATAAAATATTTTTTAAACTTAACTTTTTGAACTGTGTTGTCATAAATCAAAAAGGGGAAGATTGTTGGTGCCGGAAGCACCAAAGTCAAACCTGTATTTTGATAATGGTAAAGGGTTTAGAAGTTAAGGTCTTGTTGTTATCTAACAAGGCTAATCAAGTGTGCAGGTAAAGTCCTAGGTACACTAGGTACTAAGTCCTGGTTCTAAGAATTGGGCACTAAGTTCTGACCGCAGGCTGGGCAACTAAGTCCTGAGATAAGGTTGGGCACTAAGACCTGGTGAGTGAAACTGGGCACTAAGTCCTGGTCGTGGACTAGGCACCGAAGACCTGGTGAGTGAAGCTGGGCACTAAGACCTGCTCCGGGGGATTGGGCAAAAGTCTAACCGGAGGAGTCGGTTGGCAAACAGGTAAAATCTCCTAAGAGGAGTAGGTGATGACGCGTTCCCCGTGGAGGGAACATTAGGCGTTGGTTCGACCTAGGGTTCTATTTTGGAAGCCCAAAGTTAGAACCAAGACTGCTCAGGTTGTAAATCATGACTAAATCTATCTTATTAGTATGTTTCTTGTGTTTTGGAACTAACCTTGGTTGTAGGAACAAAAGGATGGAAGTTTCTGCTCCCAGACGCCTCAATGGAATGAGGCGCCCTACTGGGCTAGGTGCCTGTGTTGAGACAGACGCCCCAGACAAAGGGTGATTTCCAACCACTTCGAAACAAGGCCTCAAGACTACAACAGAGGCGCTTGTGTTAACATAGGCACCCCAGTTAGCTCAGGTGCCCTGGTTGAGGGGATAAGCGCTGGCCAAGTCTGCGAATGGAGGTTCGCACAGAGAAGGCCACGTGTCAGGCGTCCCCTTTAACACAGGCGCCCCAGCTACGACTATATAAAGGGGTTCACCCGCTTGGCTTCAACAACAATTGCTTTCTACGCATTCATTCAAGCGCTCCGCTCCGACAAGCTCCGTGCTCAAGATTCAAGCACCAACGACGACCCGCGGCTCCGACATTCCAAAATCTTTCGGTCGTCGGTATAAATTCTTTTTTTTAAAGTGCTATATTTTTTTTAATTCTATATTTAGAACTCCAACTTGTAATCATTTTACGAAAATATAGAATTACCCATCGTAAACGGTCAAGGACAGTGGGCCTTGGAGTAGGAGCCGACTGCGACTCCGAACCAAGTAAAAACAAAAGTGTAGCGATTGTTTTTGCTTTTCCGTTGCGTAATTTCTCTAAGTATTCCGAAAAATGTAACGATCGATATTCACCCCCCTCTATCGATTCAATCCGATCCCACAAGATGTGTTAGAACTGATTCATTCTGATTTGTGTGGTCCTATGTCAATCCAGGCTAGAGGTGGCTTTGAATACTTCGTCACTTTTATTGACGATTATTCAAGGTATGTGTACATTTACCTGATGCGCCGCAAGTCTGAATGCTTTGATAAGTTCAAAGAATTCAAGGCTGATGTGGAGAAACATTGAGGTAAAAGAATCAAGACACTACGATCTAATCGTGATGGCGAGTACCTCTTTGGAGAGTTTATGACCTACCTATCAGAAGCTGGGATTCATTCCCAACTAATTGCACCCGATACACCCCAATAGAATGGAGTTGCAGAAAGAGGGAATATGACTCTTATGGAAATGGTTAGGTCAATGATGAGCTATTCAAACTTACCTGATTTGTTTTGGGGATACGCTCTGGAAACGACAGCGTACATACTGAACTTAGTTCCATCTAAGTCAGTCCCTTCTACTCCCACAGAATTGTGGACTGGGTGCATACCCAGTCTATGACACGTTCGGATTTGGGGTAGTCCAGCACATGTGCTGAAGGGAGATACTGATAAGTTGGAATCTCGTACAGAGTTACGTCTGTTCGTAGGCTATCCTAGGGGAACGAAGGGTGGTCTGTTCTATAGTCCTAAGGATCAGAAGGTAATCGTTAGTATGAATGCCAGATTCTTAGAAGAAGACTATGTGATGAACCATAAGCCTAAGAGTAGACTAGTGCTTGAAGAGTTAAGAGGGGGCGTTCCGACCTTAGGACCAATTATACAAGAGGACACACCACAAGTCACTGCACCGCGTGTCACTGAGGATACACAGGTGGTACCTCGTCGCAGTGGGAGGGTTGTCAGACAGCCTGGAAGGTTCATATTTTTGGGAGAGTCTTCGGACTTGGTCTCTGGTAAACATTAACCGGATCCCTAGACCTATGACGAGGCCCTCCAAGATAAGGATGCAGTTTCTTGGTAAAGGGCAATGAACTCTGAGATAGAATCTATAGATTCTAATCATGTCTGGGAGTTAGTAGAACCACCCAATGGTATAAAAGCCATTGGATGCAAGTGGATCTACAAGAGAAAGAGAGGATCAAATGGGAAGGTTGAGACCTTCAAAGCTAGGCTTGTTGCGAAAGGGTACACTCAGAAAGAGGGTATCGATTATGAGGAGACCTTTTCGCCAGTAGCCATGCTTAAGTCGATCCGGATTCTCTTATCTATTGCAGCTCATATGGACTATGAGGTATGACAGGTGGACGTCAAGACGACCTTCCTTAACCGAAGTCTTGAGGAGACCATCTACATGCAACAACCAGAAGGGTTCATTACAAAGGGCAAAGAGAATCTAGTGTGTAAGTTTAATCGATCCATTTATGGATTTAAGCAAGCTTCGCGATCTTGGAACATCCGCTTTGATGAAGTAATCTAGTCATATGGATTTACTCAAAGCTCGGATGAGTCATGTATATACAAAAGATGTGACGGAAACGTCGTGGTGTTTCTTGTGCTTTACGTAGATGACATTTTGTTAATTAGCAACAATGTCAAAGTGTTATCAGACGTAAGGGTCTGGCTGTCAAAACAGTTTGATATGAAAGACTTAGGAGAAGCGGGACACATCCTTGGGATCAAGGTCATAAGGGATCGCCAGAAAAGGATGTTGTGCTTATCCCAAGCTTCATATGTTGACACTGTCTTGTCTCGTTTTAGCATGGAAAACTCTAAGAAGGGCTTCCTACCCTTCAGGCATGGAGTTCCTCTATCCAAGGAGATGTGTCCGAAAACATCAAAGGAGATAGAGGAAATGAAGGCGGTTCCTTATGTTTCGGCAGTGGGAAGCCTCATGTATGTTATGTTGTGCACGAGACCAGATATCTGTTTTGCCGTGGGCATGGTTAGCAGATATCAGAGTAATCCTGGACAAGGACATTAGACTACGGTAAAGCATATATTAAAATACCTGAGACGGACTAGGGATTATATGCTGGTTTACCGGGCAGACCAATTAGTCCCTGTGGGTTATACGGATTTAGATTTCCAGTTAGACATGGACAAGAGTAAGTCTACCTCAGGGTTTGTATTTACTTTAGGAGGTGGAGCCATTGTTTGGAGGAGAGTCAAGCAAAAATGCGTGGCAGACTCCACCATGGAAGCTGAATATGTGGCAGCCTCAGAGGCAGCCAAGGAAGCTGTATGTCTCAGGAACTTCATTATGGACTTGGATGTGATTCCTGGTTTGCCCAGATCTATCACAATCTTTTGTGATAACAGTGGTGTAGTTGTAAACTCGAAGGAACCACGAGCCCATAAGACGAGTAAAAACATAGAGCGCAAGTACCACTTGATACGAGAAATCGTAAAGCGAAGAGAAGTGGCTGTCGCTAAGATTGCATCAGAGGACAACCTGGTAGATCGTTTCACTAATGCTCTTCCAGCTAGAGCTTTTGATCAACATGTAGAGGATATGAGAGTCAGATGTATGACAGTGAGAGAACAGCAAAGTCTTTAAGTATATGTGGGAGATTGTAAGATGTGTATACTGAAAGACATGATTTCTATATATGAACATCTTCATTTTGAAAAGAGAATCACAACTACACTAGGTGCCTATTTATATCAGTACATGCATGAAGTCCATTACTTCGCATTATAGATAACATGGTGTGTGGTGTTACACGGAAGATCATGTTATCAGTTCCTTGCCTAGTATAAGTAGAGGCTCACAATCGAGATGGAATTGGACAAACCATCGGGATGGTTGTAGTGTAATTAGGTGTGGTTGGTCTTGACCATAGAATTACACTAGTGTGCTTTGAGTACATTGAGCAGGATGAAAACCAGAGGTTATCCAATTTATACTGACTCGATAATTGATAGGACCTCAGATTTTATTATGGAGTACGATCCCTTAATCCCGATATAATAATGGACATATATTATTAATTATTGTCTCTTTGACAATGGGCAAGATCTATTCTGTTAGATCGATAGGCCCGGTAAGTTGGGAGATAATATTAATAATATGATGTACTATTGATTATTGATGAAATCCGTGTCCTGGTGAGTCGGGATGATGATGCCCCCTT
Source organism: Boesenbergia rotunda (assembly GCA_024364735.1). Taxonomy (NCBI): domain Eukaryota; kingdom Viridiplantae; phylum Streptophyta; class Magnoliopsida; order Zingiberales; family Zingiberaceae; genus Boesenbergia; species Boesenbergia rotunda. The sequence continues at coordinate 640,528 of JAGFNQ010003376.1, read as the reverse complement.
GATGAGCTCAAAAGGTTCATCATGCTAAACCCTGCAGGTGAATTTGATCTGACATGATGATAAGGTTGAGTGGTACTAGTCAAGAACTCAAAAGTTAATTAATTTGAATTGTTAGTAATTTAAATTAATTAATGGGCATTAGATATCTTAAACATGGGGGGATGGATGACTCGTAATATGTGGAACCCATATTAAAATATGGGAGTTGGTGAGGAAGTTCAATTAAGATCCTTTAGTGGAATGGATCTTAATTAATGGATCGGGTTTAGATCCATTGGTGGACCATGATCCAACTCCTCCTCTTGGTCCCTACCTTAGCCCTATATATACCCAAGGTGATCATGAAACCAAGGCTTGATTCAAGACTTGATACCCTAGGCTCTCTCTTCTTTTCTCTCTCTCTTCTATTCTCCCCTTCGGCTTTCGGCTGGCGCCAAGGAGAAGAGGTTTCTCCTCTTCGGTCCTTCATCTCCTCTCCACCAAGCTTTGGCTGAGACTCATAGAGATAAGGCAGAGGAGATCTCTACCTTTTGTGGTGCTCACCAAGTGTGCAGAAGCCGCCGGCGGCCGGTGGGAGGGAGCGCAACCAGATCTTGTGGCTGCGCCGCAAGGACTGAAGGAGAGTTTGAGTTTAGGCTGTTTGGGTGAGGATTCTCTCTTTCTTCATTTTCTTCTTCTTCCTCTCGAGGTGAGCAATCGGTCTGGTGGCCCTTGGGCAGCTCCGGCGGTCGACGGCGCAAAGGGAGAGGTGGTGTTGGCTTGCGGCGAAAAAACCCTAGAAGCTAGGGTTTGGTTTTCGACCAAGTCAAGAAGAAGATCTTGATTGGAGTGCCTTGGTGATCTCGGTTCCCGGTAGGTCGTTGCCCACACGATGTCCAGGAAGGGAGAGATATAAGGTGGAAGGCCGCGAGGTGATCAGGAAGGTATAACTCCTTCTCAAGCTCCCTTGTTTATTTTTGTGCCATGTTTGCTTATCTCGTCATTTTATCTTAGTTATTTAATTATTTTGATTCCGAATCATAGTCAATAATTAATTAACTGGACCCCGACCATAAACACAAAAGCTGGCAATCCACTCGTCGCCTTTTCCGCGGTCGAACGGTCAAGCAAATTACAAGGCTCGATCTTTGTGATTAGCCGAGTTGTAATTTGGATCATTCGATACGACACGAGATAGTCGTTGGGAGATGGGTATCCATTCAGATTAATTTTTAATCCATAGACATGGAGAGGTCTCTCAAGGACGACCAAGTATTTGCTTAGGAAACCCGCCAAGCCATAACCAACAGGACCAAGGTGGACCACTGCCTGGACACCCTTTTGGCCTCCGAGTCATCTCTGCACAGTGCCTACCACCGAGAATGGTTTCTGTCAGAGAGAGCGGCAACACTCTCTGCAGAGGTGAGTCAACTGACTTATGAGAAGGGTACACTCCAAGCTCTAGAGGCTAAGTTGTCGGAAGACGCCCGTCTCTTGGAGTCATCGACTAGGGCCCTCAATGGTCAGATTAAAGAGCAGGCGGACCAGCTAGCAGTGAATGAAACAGTGATACAAGCTGCTGCCGTTCACATATCTGATCTACAGGAGAACCTCAGGCAAGCCAAATTCACTTCTCTCGACCACCTCCGAGCAGCTCAAGAGGCACTGGCGGCCCGAGATCAAGTGTCCTCTGAAGCAGCTGAAGACTGCTCGGGACCGAGCCTTAGAAGAATTGAAGAACTACAAGGCTGACGAGGAGTCCCGACAGGCAGAGGTAGAGGCGGCATTCAAGGACAAATTCCTCCAATCTGAGGAATTTGACGATATTTTGGCCGACCAAGTGTTGAGGCGGCTCAAGCAGGGCATCAATGGAGTTGTAAAACAACATCGACAAGCCGATGCACTGAAGACGATCCTCAATGTCGGTCGAGTCTGGGAGGAACTCTCGGTGGAGGAGAAGGAGCTATAGTACCCCTTTGTCTCTTTATTATTTTTTTTTGAAATGTCCTGGAGTATGTAAAGCCAATCATTTGAATGAAATCTTTTTACCTTCTACACCTTGCTTCCAAGCTTATGAATTGTGACTATGTTGCATGTTACCTTTCGGTTCCCCCTTATAAACTTCTTTGCAACCGTGAAGTCTAATGTCAAGGAGGAGACAAGGACTTAGTGCATTATTATTCTCCTTTGCTGGCAAGAACATGACCTGACATCCTCAACACTTCGACTAAGTCTGTACATCTTGGGCGTCCTCGACACCTCAAGATAGTAGGATCTTGGGATGCTCCCGGCCGGACATCCTCAGCACCTTGGCCAGGTCTACACATCTCGGGGATCTCGGCATCACATGATGGTAAGATCTTGGGCAGGATGCACCTCGGCCAGGTCTATACATCTTCGGAATCATCGACACCACATGCTAGTAGGATATTGGGTTGCTCGCGACCGGGCATCCTCAACACCTCAACTAGGTCTACACATCTCGGGCATCCTCAACACCACAAGATGGTAGGATCTTGGGCTGCTCTCGCCTGGGCATCCTCAGCACCGCGGCCAGGTCTATACATCACGGGAATCCTAGGCACCACAAGATGGTAGGATCTTGGGTTGCTCCCGGTCGGGCATCCCAGCACCTCGGCCAGGTCTACACATCTGGGGCATCCTCGGCACCACAGGATGGTAGGATCATGGGTTGCTCCCAACCGGGCATCCTCAGCAGCTCGGCTAGGATTACAAATCTCAGGCATCCTTGACACCACAAGATTATAGGATCTTGGGCTGCTCTCGGCCGGGCATTCTTAGCACCTCGGCCAGGTCTACACATCTTGGGCATCATCGAAACCACAAGATGGTAGGATCTTGGGTTACTCCCGGTCGGGCATCCTCAGCACCTCGGCCAGGTATACACATCTTGGACATTCTCGGCACCACAAGACGGTAGGATCTTGGGTTGCTTCAGGCCGAGCATCCTCAGCATCTCGGCCAGGTTTACACATCTTGGGCATCCTCGGCACCACAAGATGGTAGGATCTTTGGCTGCTCCCGGTCGGGCATCCTCAGCACCTCGACCAGGTCTACACATCTTGGGAATCCTCAGTACCACAAGATGATAGAATCTTGGCCTGCTCCTGGTCAGGCATCCTCAGCACCTCGACCAGGTCTGCACATCTCGGGCATCCTCGACACCACAAGATGGTAGGATCTTGGGTTGCTCCCGACTGGGAATCCTAAACACCTCGGCCACGTCTACACATCTTGGGCATCTTGGGCACTATAAGATGGTAGGATCTTGGGCTACTCTCGGCTAGATATCCTGAGCACCTCTGCCAGGTCTACACATCTTGGGTATCCTCGTCACCACAAGACGGTAGGATCTTGGGCTGCTCCTGATCGGGCAACCTCAACATCTCGGCCAGGTCTACACATCTCGGGCATCCTCGTCACCACAAGATGGTAGGATCTTGGGCTGCTCCCGACCGGGTATCCTCAGCACCTCAGCCAGGTCTATACATCTTGGGCATCCTCGGCACCACAAGACAGTAGGATCTTGGGCTGCTCCTGGCCGGGCATCCTCAGCACCTCGGCTAGGTCTACACATCTCGAACATCCTCGGCACCACAAGATGGTAGGATCTTGGGCTGCTCTCGGTCGGGCATCCTCAGCACCTCGGCCAAGTCTACACTTCTTGGGCATCCTCGGCACCACCACAAGATGGTAGGATCTTGGGATGCTCCCGACCGGGCATCCTCAGAACCTCGGCCAGGTCTACACATCTAGGGCATCCTCGGCACTATAAGATGGTAGGATCTTGGGTTGCTCCTGGTCGGGCATCCTCAGCACCTCGGCCAGGTCTACACATCTTGGGCATCCTCGGCACCACCACAAGATGGTAGGATCTTGGGTCGCTCCCCACCGGGTGCCCTCAGCACCTCGGCCAGGTCTACACATCTTGGGCATCCTCGCACCATAAGATGGTAGGATCTTAGGCTGCTCCAGGTTGGACATCGTCAACAACTCGGCCAGGTCTACACATCTCGGACATCCTCGGCACCACAAGACGGTTGGATCTTGCGTTGCTCTCGGCTGTGTATCCTCAGCACCTCTCCTAGGTCTACACATCTTGGACATCGTAGGCATCACAAGATGGTAGGATCTTGGGCTGCTCCCGGTCGGACATCCTCAGCACCTCGCCCAAGTCTACACATCTCGGGCATCCTCGGCACTACAAGATGGTAGAATCTTGGGTTGCTCCCTGTCGGGCATCCTCAGCACCTCGACCAAGTCTATACATCTCGGGCATCCTCGGCACCACAAGATGGTAGGATCATGGGTTGCTTCCAGTCGGGCATCCTCAACACCTCGGCCAGGTCTACACATCATGGGTATCCTCGGCACCACAAGATGGTAGGATCTTGAGTTATTCCCGGACGGGCATCCTTAGCACCTCGACCAGGTCTACACATCTTGGGCATCATGTACACCATAAGTTGGTAGGAATTTGGACTCTTCCATTTGGTCTTGTTGAGACATCTCTTTTGTTTCTTTAATTACTCAAGTTTCAAGGAAGTACAAATAGGATTACAAATACATGTGTTACTCACTCGGCTCACTGGGTGCGATATGGCTGGTGGTGACTTGCATTCCATGGTCTCTCCAACCTTTTGCCTTTAGCATCTTGTAAGTAATATCTAGCTCCTGCAAGCTTTTTCACAATGATGTAAGGTCCACTCCATTAAGGCTCGAGTTTTCTAGCGTTGCTGACTGGTTTAGTTCTTTTCCAGTCCTTATCTCTGACTTGGAAAGTCCGAGTGATCACTTGGCGATTGTACATTTGTTGTATATGTTTACGGTACACAGCTAGTCGGGCAGCTGTTGTATCTCACACTTCTGTCACCAGGTCTAGGTCGATTAGTTGTTCTTGATCATTATTTTCCTTGCTGTAGTGTTGTTGTCGGATTGACTCATCACCTATTTCCACAGGAATCACCACTTCCGCTCAATATACCAAATTGGAAGGACTCTGACCGGTCCCTTCTTTGGGAGTAGTACAGTACGACCTCAAGATACTCGGGAGTTTTTCATCCCAACTACCTTCGACATGGTCCATCTTTATCTTGAGCCCTCTAATGATCACCCGGATGACCACTTCTACCTGGTCGTTGCCTTAAGGATAAGCGACTGAGGTGAAGGCTTGGCAAATACCTAGTCCTTCACACCACTCTCTGAGTTTGCACCCTGCAAATTGTCTGCCATTATCCAATACCAATTTATAAGGAATATCATACCTGCAGACTATGTCTTTCCACAGGATCTTCATCATGGTGGCTTCCGTGATACGTGCAAGCGGCTCAGCCTCGATCCATTTGGAGAAGTAGTTGACTAATACCAATAGAAACATTTTCTGTTGAGGTCAGATTGGGAAAGGACCCACAATGTCCATTCCCCACTGATCGAAGGAGCATGAGACAGTAGAGACTCGAAGTAGTTCAGTCGGGCGGTGAGTGATATGTTGATGCTTTTGATAGGCTTCACATCCGACCATAAATTTGGTAGCATCCACTTGCAGTGTGGGACAAAAATATCTGGCCAGAATAATCTTTCTAGCCATGGATCTCCCCCCAATATGACTTTCACATATGCCTTCATGAACCTCTCGCATGATGTAATCAACCTCCCTTGGACCACACTTGAGTAACGGTCAGGCGAATGCTCTTTTATATAACTGTTTTCTGACCAACGTGAATACGGAAGCCCTACGACGGAAGAGTCGAACTTCCTTATCACTCGCTGTCACTGTTCCATTGCATAGGAATTCCACGTAGGGTTTTCTCCAGTTAGGTAAAACAGTGTCATCAGTTTCTTCTCCAATCTAGGCCATGTTGGTGCCAGAAGTGATGGTTACGGGTTTCCTAAGCAAATACTAGGTCGTTCATGGGAAACCTCTCCATGTACATGGATTAAAATTTTTAATCCGAATGGAGACCTATCTCCCAAACGACTGTCTCCTCATCGTACCAATTGATTCGAGTTACAACTTGGCCAAACTTGATGTTCAAGCCTTGTAACTCGCCTAACCAATTAGTCGTAGAAAAGACGACGAGCGGATCGTCGGTCTTTGTGTTTATCATCGGGGTCTAACATTATTAATTATCACAATTAATTATCAAATAATTAACAACAAAGATAATTAATCAAACCACATGAAATTATAGAAAACAAGGAGCCAAAGAGAAGGTTATACCTTTCCTTTTACTTCGTAATCTTCTATTGTATGACCCTCCCCTTCTTGGACGTCGTGTGGGTGAGGATCTTCCAAGAACCGAAAGCCACCAAGACCACCTTTCTTCTCACTTTCGCTTGCGCAAACCACAAGAAGAAGTATCTCCTTGTTTGCGTAATCCTAGCCTCTCTTCATGGTGTCACATGCCCAACAAGGAAGAGAGAAATCTCCCTTCTAGCTTGACCTAGCCAAAAACCTTCCCCTCCTCCACCTATTGCTGCCGGCCTAGGAAACAACACCTCCATGGACTGCCGCCGGCCATGGAGAGATCTTCTCCAAGTTCTGCCGCCGGCCATGAAGAAATCTCCCTTGATTGCTGCCGCCGGGCATGGAGAACAGCACCTCCATGGACTGCCGCTGGCCATGGAGAGATCTTCTCCATGTTCTGCCACTGGCCATGAAGAAATCTCCCTTGATTGCTACCGCCGGCCATGGAGAAGATGAAATCCAAGCTCTGCCAGCGACCAAGGAAAACAACCTCTCCTTGGACTGCCGCCAGCCATGGAGAAGAAGAACTCCAAGCTCTACCGGCGGCCAAGGAAAATAGCCTCTCCTTGGGCTGCCGCAGCCATGGAGAGATCTTCTCCAAGCTCTGCCGGTGGCCAAGGAAAACAACATCTCCTTGGGCTGCTGCCGAACATGGAGAGATCTTCTCCAAGCTCTGCCGGCGAGCAAGGAAAACAACCTCTCCTTGGGCTGCCGCCGGCCATGGAGAAGAAGAACTCCAAGCTCTGCCGGCGCTCAAGGAAAACAACATATCCTTGGGCTGCCGCCGGCCATGGAGAGATCTTCTCCATGCTCTGCCGGCGGCCATGCCCTAGGAGAGAGAAAGAGAGAGAGAGGAGAGAAAAATAAGAGATCATCATTAGGTCTTGGTTTCATAACTCCATGGGGTATTTATAGGGCTACAATAGGGACCATGAGGAGGAGTTGGGTCTTGGCCACCTAATGGATCAAAACTCGATCAATTAATGAAGATCTATTCTACTAAAGGGTCTTCATTGAACTACCTCACTAACCCCATATTTAAATATGGGCTCCACCTATTATGAGTACAAGTATCTCCCCGTGTTTAAGATATCGAATGTCCGTTGATTAATTTAAATTACTGACAATTTTAATTAATCAACATCTAACTCCTTGATTAGAACCACTCATCCTTATCATCATGTTGGACCAAGTCCACCTGCAGGATTTAACATGATGAACCTTATGAGCTCATCAAGGGGCATCATCAACCCGACTCACTAGGACACAGTTTCCATCTACAATCAACGACACACCAAGTAAATAATATTATTTCTCAATTTACTGGGCCTATCGATTTAACAAATAAATCTCGCCATTGGTAAATCAAGAAAATAAATATTAAGTATATGTGCATGTTATTATATCAGGATTAAGAGCATGTACTCCATAATAAACTGAGGTCTGATCCAATTATAAAGTCAGTATAAATTTGATCACCTTTATGTCGGTCCTGCTCAATGCACACAAAGTGCACTAGTGTAATTCTATGGTCAAGATAAACCAACACTAAATTACACTACAACTATCCCGATGGTTTGTCCAAATCTATCTCGGTTGTGAGCCTCTACTTATACTCTGCAAGGAACTGATAACATGATCTTCTGTGCGATACCACACACCATGTTATCTACAGTGTAAAATATTAGACATATCCACATACTAATCTGAACATGCAATCAGTGATCTTGTGATTCTCATTCAAAATGTAGATGTCCATACAAAAGCAAGGCTTTTAGTATACATCCTAACAATCTCCCACTTATACTAAAAGACTCTGCTGTCCTCATAATACCATACATCTGACTCCCAAATCCTCCACATGCCGAAAAGCTCTTGCTATTAAGGCCTTCATGAAAGGATCTGCCAGGTTGTCCTCTGATGTAATCTAGGCGACAATAACTTCTCCTTGTTTGGGTGGTACTTGAGCTCTATCTGTTTACTCGCCTTATGGGCTTGTGGTTCCTTCGAGTTTGCAACTGCACCACTGTTATCACAACAAATTGTGATAGCTTTGGGCAAACCAGGAATCACATCCAAGTCCATCATGAGGTTCCTGAACCATACAACTTCCTTTGGGTGCCTCAGACGCTGCCACATACTCAACTTCCATGGTGGAGTCCGCTACGCATTTCTGCTTGACACTCCTCCATACTATGGTTCCACCTCCTAAAGTAAACACAAAACCCTGAGGTAGACTTACTTTTGCCCCTATCTGATTGGAAGTTTGAATCCGTATAACCCACATAGAGTAATTGGTCTGCCTGGTAAACTAGCATATGATCCCTAGTCCTTCTCAGGTACTAATATAAGCTTTACTGTAGTCCAATTCCCTGACCTGGGTTATTTGATATCTGCTAACCAAGCTTATGGCAAAGCAGATATCCGGTTTCGTACACAACATAGCATACATGAGGCTTCCAACCGCCGAAACATAAGGAACCGCCTTTATCTCCTCTATCTCCTTTGATGTTTTAGGATACATCTCCTTAGATAGAGGAACTCCATGCCTGAAAGGTAGAAAACCTTTCTTGGAGTTTTCCATGCTAAAACGAGATAGGACAATGTCTATGTATGAAGCTTGGGAAAAACACAACATCCTTTTCTGGCGATCCCTTATAACCTTGATCCCAAGTTGTGCCCTGCTTTTCCCAAATCCTTCATATCAAACTGTTTGGACAACCATACCCTTACGTCTGATAATATTTGGACATTGTTGCCAATGAGCATAATATCATCTACGTATAGTACAAGAATACCACTACGTTTCCATCACATCTCTTATATACACAAAACTCATCCATACTTTCAACAAATCCATATGACTGGATTACCTCATCAAAGCGGATGTTCTAAGATCTCGAAGCTTGCTTCAATCCATAAATGGATTGATTAAGCATACACACAAGATGCTCTTTGCCCTTCGCAATGAATCCAAAATCCATGGATTCTATCTCAGAATTCATCGCCCTTTGCCAAGATTCCGCATCTCTACTTCTGTTCGCGATCTCCGCTTGACTAAAGCTTTTGCCAACCGGGACCTCTAGTTGGACTTTTGCTCGGCCTCCGAGAACTCGGATCTCGAGACATCCGACCTCGACCCATCTCTACTTATGCCCGACAACTCTGGCTTGACAAAGACTCTGTTGCCCGATCCCCGACCAGGACTTAGCGCTCAGTCCCCCGGACCAAGACTTCGTGCACAACTTCACTCACCAGGACTTAGTCCAACGTAGCTTCACTCGCTAGGACCCAGCTTCACTCACCAGGACTTAGTCCAACCTAGCTTTGTTGGGACCGGGTGCATGTTGAAATGGATGCGGGTTCGTAATTTTAAAATTAATTACGTGCAGCGGAAGGTTTAGCATAAATAATTTCCTAAATTATTTAACCACACATCTAAGCATACAACCTTATATTGTGTAGTCATGATCATACATTTAAAATTTTGCAGAAAGTAAACTAATTTACTTGTTACCTCGCGTAACTCGAAGGAAGGGACGAGATCCAACCGTAAGCGTCCCTTGGAAGCTCCGCCTCTATTCGCGTCCACGCCGAGTTTTCTTCGGGATGACTTCGCAAAGCCACGAGTTTATTGCCGACAAGAACTACTAGATTCTCCAAAGGCACGACAAGAATACCAAGAGAGAGATGGGAAGACTAACCACCAAACGAAGAACGGAATCAAAATTCCGGGGAGGAAGGAGTTGCGCCCGCTTCTTCTTCTTCTCACGGCAGCTGCTTGGTGGATGAAGCTCACGGCAACAAAGGGGTCCTCTAGGGCCGGCGGCACTAGAGGAGGGAGAGGGAGAGAAGGAGAGAGAGAGAGGGCTTATTCCTAGATCTCTTAGATTGATTTCCAAGCCTTGCCTTGGTTCCTTTATATAGTAGTCTCTCAATCGCCAAGTCTCCTTTTTATGGAATAAATTTTTATAAGAAATTTATCATATAAATTTTTCTATGATTTATTCCATCATGCCAAGTTTTTATCATAATTTAATTTATGATAAAAGCAACCATGTCTCCCTTTTTTTTCTTATGGAAAGAAATTTCTTTATATAAATTTCTTTATCATGGTAAATCAATCCATTATTGATTTTATAAAATAAAATAAACCAATCCATGGTTCATTTTAATTTCCATGAAAAATAAATTTCTTTATATAAATTTCTTTATCATGGTAAATTAATCCATTATTGATTTTATAAAATAAAATAAATCAATCCATAGTTCATTTTAATTTCCATGAAAAATAAACCAAACCTTGGTTTATTATAAAATTTATATCATCCATAATTTTATAAAACAAACCACACTTGGTTTATTTTATAAATTGAACCAAACAATTTGGTTCTCCCCTTTTGATGTGGCCGGCCAAACAAAGAGGGTGGGGACCCTCTTTGGCCGGCCAAACCCAAGCCAAGACCATATGAATTAAACTCATTTAATTCGTCCAATAAGTCTTCAAAAGACTTAACCATTTTATGCTTCCGATGCGTCTCTGAAAAATTCAGATTCGACTTATCTCTCTTGATCGGAAAATCTAATTTTCAACTCATTTTAAATCCCTCGGATTACTCGTAGTGCGTGTGACTAAATAGGCTTTCGATTTATGTTAGCCGTCTATAATCAACCAATTATAGAACGATCATGAGTGGCACCTAGTAGTACATCATGACCCCCAATTAATCGAAAGATCAACGGTTGACCTCAGAAATAATTCTGAAACCCTTCAGCAACTATAATGAGTCGTGCCCCATTCCCTTCACCATCATATACCCACTTGGTTCAGGACACGGTCTATGTGTGTCAGTCCCCACTAGGCTGACAACGTCACACCTAGCCCAAGTAATGTTTTTCTCGTCCTACGGATTCTAGTTACTCTCATGTATCTGAGAGATTCATACTCTGAACATGTGATGCTCTGGCCAGAGGCTTCGAGTAACAATCCGACAATAGGCCTTGGGTATACATCTCCTCGCAAGGAGTGGTGAATCCTTTGTAGGCTGTTCAAACATCTTCGGGCACTTCGGCTTATACCCAACCATCCTGGGTCCACACCTCCTTAGAGATGCTTGCTTAAGATGTCAAAGTATAAGTCTCCATGACCAAGATGACTTGAACACCGCAAGTCAAAGGAACATCGCACTTAAGCTGCAATAAGAACTTCATTGACATATCTATATGTAGATTACCATATGAAGTTTTACAGCCAGTCACTCCAATGAACTAGTTCCCTTAACTAGCATTCATGTTTATCTCCGGACATCCCAATGTCTCCAGCCAGTGAGAATCAGCTGATTAGAGAATAACCCATGCTAGTCTCAACAGAATTGATAGTGTCCGTATTTATCAATTCATCGACTAGGGACAATTTCAGTACTTCATAATTGCACATGTAGAGATAATCACTAGTTGTGAATTCATCACAAATTCTCTCATGCTGTGAATTGTATTGCGGACATTCAGTAAATGAGTTTAAGATCTCAATCAAATACACAAACATGTATACTCAAATAGTGAATATTCATTTATTAAAATAAATGATTACAATCATAAGGCGATTGCCTTAGGACACTTCTCTCACAATACTAACAAACTCCCACTTGGCCTAATGCCAATCGATACGGTATCCAATACCACAGGCTCTAACATGACCCTCAAACTTGCTTTGAGGCAAGGCCTTAGTTAAAGGATCCGCTAAATTCCTTTCAGTGGGAATTTTCTCAATTTTTATATCATTCCTACTTATAATCTCTCTGATCAGATGATAGCGGCGAAGCACATGTTTGGATCGTTGATGAGACCTTGGTTCCTTTGCTTGTGCAATAGCTCCATTGTTGTCGCAGTAAACCGGCACTGCTTCATCAATGGTTGGAACCACACCAAGTTCTGAGATAAACTTCTTGATCCAGACTGCTTCCTTTGCTGCTTCCGAAGCTGCAATATATTTCGCTTCCGTGGTAGAATCCGCTACGGTGTCTTGTTTGGAACTTTTCCAACTTATTGCGCCTCCATTCAAGATAAATACGTATTCGGACTGAGATTTGGAGTCATCCTTATCTGTCTGGAAACTGGCATCTGTATACCCACGTATTACCATATCACCTTCTCCATATATTAGGAACACATCCTTAGTTCTTCTTAAGTACTTAAGGATTGTCTTGACAGCCGCCCAATGATCCATTCCTGGATCAGACTGGTATCTGCTTGTGACGCTCAGAGCTTACGATACATCGGGCCTAGTACATAACATAGCATACATGATAGATCCTATCGCGGATGCATAAGGAATCTTATTCATGCAAATCCTCTCGTCTTCTGTGCGCAGACACATAGACTTTGAAAGGTTGATCCCATGCCTGATGGGAAGGTAACCTTTCTTGGATTCCGACATGCTAAACATTTTTAGCACTCGGTCTATATATGTAAACTGCGAAAGACCAAGCAACTGTTCTGATCTATCTCTATAGATTCTAATCCCAAGGATATAGGTTGCTTCTCCCAGGTCTTTCATGGAGAAAGTTTTGGACGACCAAATTTTAACCGACTGAGTTTCAAGATTATCTTAGGGACAATGAGATATTGTCTCAATGGACTCCGCCGTATACACCACAGCATAATGGTGTATCTGAGAGGCGTAACCGAACCTTGATGGACATGGTTAGATCTATGATGAATCATACAACTCTTCCAAAATCCTTTTGGGGATATGCGCTTAAGAGAGCTGTTTAGTTGCTAAACAGAGTCCCGACCAAGGTAGTCTCTACTACTCCATATGAGACGTGGAATAGTAAGAAACCTCACTTAACTCACCTTATGATATGGGGTTGTCCTGCTTAAGTGAAGCGGACTGTATCAGACAAATTGGATGCTAAGTCTGATAAATGTTTATTTATTGGATACCCTAAGGAAACAAAGGGTTACCAATTCTATTATCCCTTGGAACAAAAGGTGTTTGTTTCAAGGCATGTTGTATTTCTGGAAAAAGAATTTCTTTTACAAGAAGACAGTGGGAGTAGTATTGAACTTGAAGAAGTTCAAGAAACTCCAATAGACATTACAGAGACACCTAGTCTAGACCCACAACCAATAACTCATAATGATGAGCTATCAGTTGATCCTAAAACAACACCACTTCTTCGTAGATCTGATAGGACACGCAATATTCTAGAGAGATATGGATTTCTCGTAAGTGAATCGAACGACGTGTTACTCATTAGCGATGATGAACCTATCAGTTATGATGATGTTCTGAAAAGTTCAGAAAGTGACAAATGGCTTGAAGCCATGAAGTCGGAAATGGATTCCATGTACGAAAATCAAGTATGGGACTTGGTTAACCCACCTGAAGGGATTAAGCCCATAGGGTGCAAGTGGGTTATTAAGAAGAAAACCGACATGGAAGGTAATGTTGTTACCTTTAAGGCTAGATTAGTGGCAAAAGGATATCGTCAGAAACAAGGGATTGATTATGACGAAACCTATTCGCCAGTAGCTATGCTTAAATCCATTCGGATGCTCCTGGCATAGCAGCTCATTATGATTAGAGATATGGCAAATGGATGTGAAAACAACTTTCCTTAATGGAAACCTACTTGAGGATGTATACATGATACAACCTGAAGGTTTCACATTGGTTGATAAAACCAAAAGATGCAAGCTTCGACGATCCATATATGGACTGAAGCAAGCATCCAGGAGCTGGAACATCCGTTTTGATGAGACAATAAAAGAGTTTGATTTCTCACAAAATCCTGACGAACCTTGTGTGTACAAGAAGGTTAGTGGGAGTGCAGTCGTATTCCTAGTATTATATATCGATGACATATTACTTATAGGAAACAATATATTAAGTATTCACCACCCCGATCAGATCGAAGTATCTTAATACTTTTGTCAAGCTGTTTCTCTACTTCATTTCTGAACTCTTTGAATTTCTCAAAAGCTTCAGATTTGTGTTTCATCAAGAACACATACCCGAATCGTGAGTGATCATCGATAAAGGTAATGAAGTAGATATAGCCTCCTTGTGCAAGAGTTGACATTGGTCCACATACATCAGTATGTATTAGACCAAGCAATTCTCCCATTGGTTTACCATTTCCGAAAAAGGGTAATTTGGCCATCTTGCCTTTTAAGCATGATTCGCATGTATCAAATGAACCGAGTTCAAATGATTCCAGAATTCCACATTGGTGTAATTTGGTCATGCGTTTCTTACTTACATGGCCAAGACGACAATGCCATGTATAGGAGTTTATTTGATTATCTATTCGAGCACGTTTGTTGCTAACTTCGATATTGAAAACGTCACCGGATAAATCTAACGTGTAGATACCATTGCATAAAGTTCCAGTCCCATAAAGAACACCATTTAAAGTTATGTAACAATAATTGTTACTAAAAGTTAAATGGTAACCCTTTTCATTCAAGCATGAAATAGATACAATGTTCTTTATTTACGAAGGAACAAAATAACAATTATCCAATTTTAAGACAATTCCAGTAGGGAGCTTTAGCAAATATGTTCCGATAGCAATAGCAGCAATCTTTACTCCATTTCCAACTCGCAAATTCGCTTCTCCCTTGACGAGTCTTCTTCTATTCCTTAGCTCCTGTATGTCATTACATATATGTGAGCTTCACCCAGTATCAAGTACCCAGGTGTACGAGAAAATAGAGTGACATTCAATAACGAAGATGCCTGAAGAGGATGGGGCATCAGATGCCTTCTTCTTCAAGGACTCAAGATAAACCTTGCAGTTTCTTCGCCAGTGTCCCTCCTTGCCACAGTGATGGCAAGTGCCTTTTGGTGCCTTTTCAGTCTTTTTGGTCTTAGTTAACTTATTGGTGTCCAAAATGGAACGCAAATTCAGAGAAGACATGATCAAGTGATTATCCTAGAAATACAAATTGAGCTTATGTGAGAAGAATCCATCAACATGCATTGATTAAATCCTATTTATTTTTCGAATTGAATAACCCTTTTTATCAATTCGGGAGATCGTAGGAACATCTCCAAATAGGTTGATATCCAACCATAGATAAGAACAACCATGGCTGTGGCCATCAAGTTATTCTTAGCTATGAAGGTAGGTAATTATACCGATTACATATCACATATATGTAACTATCACTTTATGCTATCAACTAATTGAATGTTTGCATAAATCATTGGGTTGTTAACTCATTAACAAGTATGCAACAATATACATAGCACCCAACTGCACCTCTCTTTACATCGACCTTGGCTGTGGCACAACAAATCGATGCTCCAAGCTTAAGGCTGACCCATTAATCAAGAAATAGTTTTAATATGGTTGGAGCTCATTCAACCGTTTAGTCAGGCTTGGATGTGTCCAACAACCAAAACTAAGGATTGACCTCTGACTCCAACTATATTAATCATAAACTAATTCCATGGTTTGAACATGTTGAGGTTCAAGCCGGGCATGGATGTGTCCATCAACCCAAACGAGAAACAAAACTCCGGTTCTAACCATATTAATGGAAGGTGTTGGCCTTAATATTTTGTAAGAGGTTTTGGGTCTCATCCTTTTCTTTCTAAGCACATTCATGACATATAATTATGTCATGTACTAACGATTTCCTTAATAAAGTATGTATGTGACTTAATTTATCAAGTCTCATTAATTGAATTAGGAACCGGATTTCCTAATTCGAATTTCATACTTTATTTAAGGAATTATTTTGGGAAACAATTTCCTAAATTGTCATAATCAATTTCGGAAATAATATGTTTAAGACTTTGATTTCTCTAAATCAAATCTTATTAAATTAAGAGACAGATTCCCTTAATTCAACCACATATTATTTTCATGAAAATCTTATTTAAGGAAATGAACTCTATAGGAAACAATTTTCCTAATTAATTTTGGAGACAATAATATGTAAGAAATCAAATAAGGAAATTATCGTTTGAGAATCACCTCAAAAATTTCCAAGATTTGATCACATATTTTATTTATGGACTAATTAATTACAACAAATTATTTTCATTGGGTGGCTCCCCGAGGCTCAGATACCCAAAGAAAAGAAATTTATCGTAAATCTAATTTGGCTCGCTCCCCGAGGCGTAGCCAAATTAAACTTGACAATTCTTGTTCAAAATAGGAAATTAAATTACAACAACTAACTTTAATTTGGGTGGCTCCCCGAGGCACTCCCCAAAGTAAAGAATTTTGATTAATAATTTAAAAACTAATTCGAATTTAATTGTCAATTAATGTTCCATAAATTTGTCTATACTTTCTTCAAAGAAAGTGCCCAAAATTGCGAGCTTTCCATAATAGGTCTTCAGAATAATTGTAAGTTTCTAGTACAAAGAAAACATACATATTTCCAAAATTGGAAAATTTCTAAAATAGGAAATTTTTAAAATTGGAAAGTTTTCAAAAATGGGAAGTTTTCACAGTTATCATAAAATTTCAGAAACTAGGATATTTCAAAAGTTTGCGAAATTTCATGAGGATTTCCAAACTTTGAAATTCCTAAATCTAAAATTTATCATAATTGGAAAGTTTCCATAATTGGAAAATTTTCCAAAATTGAGATCATGACAAAGTTTTCCGCAAAACAATTATATGATTATGTCGAACACTAACCGGCTCTGATACCACTGTTAGGACCGGGTGCATGTTGACATGGATGCGGGTTCGTAATTTTAAAATTAATTACGTGCAGCGGAAGGTTTAGCATAAATAATTTCCCAAATTATTTAACCACACATCTAAGCATGCAACCTTATATTGTGTAGACATGATCATACATTTAAAATTTTGCAGAAAGTAAACTAATTTACTTGTTACCTCGTGTAACTCGAAGGAAGGGACGAGATCCAACCGTAAGCGTCCCTTGGAAGCTCCGCCTCTATTCGCGTCCACGCCGAGTTTTCTTCGGGATGACTTCGCAAAGCCACGAGTTTCGTGCCGACAAGAACTACTAGATTCTCCAAAGGCACGACAAGAATACCAAGAGAGAGATGGGAAGACTAACCACCAAACGAAGAACGGAATGAAGATTCCGGGGAGGAAGGAGTTGCGCCCACTTCTTCTTCTTCTCACGGCAGCTGCTTGGTGGATGAAGCTCACGGTAACAAAGGGGTCCTCTAGGGCCGGCGGCACTAGAGGAGGGAGAGGGAGAGAAGGAGAGAGAGAGAGGGCTTATTCCTAGATCTCTTAGATTGATTTCCAAGCCTTGCCTTGGTTCCTTTATATAGTAGCCTCTCAATCGCCAAGTCTCCTTTTTATGGAATAAATTTTTATAAGAAATTTATCATATAAATTTTTCTATGATTTATTCCATCATGCCAAGTTTTTATCGTAATTTAATTTATGATAAAAGCAACCATGTCTCCCTTTTTTTTCTTATGGAAAGAAATTTCTTTATATAAATTTCTTTATATAAATTTCTTTATCATGGTAAATCAATCCATTATTGATTTTATAAAATAAAATAAACCAATCCATGGTTCATTTTAATTTCCATGAAAAATAAATTTCTTTATATAAATTTCTTTATCATGGTAAATCAATCCATTATTGATTTTATAAAATAAAATAAACCAATCCATGGTTCATTTTAATTTCCATGAAAAATAAATTTCTTTATATAAATTTCTTTATCATGGTAAATCAATCCATTATTGATTTTATAAAATAAACCAATCCATGGTTCATTTTAATTTCCATGAAAAATAAACCAAACCTTGGTTTATTATAAAATTTATATCATCCATAATTTTATAAAACAAACCACACTTGGTTTATTTTATAAATTGAACCAAACAATTTGTTCTCCCCTTTTGATGTGGCCGGCCAAACAAAGAGGGTGGGGACCCTCTTTGGCCGGCCAAACCCAAGCCAAGACCATATGAATTAAACTCATTTAATTCGTCCAATAAGTCTTCAAAAGACTTAACCATTTTATGATTCCGATGCGTCTCTGAAAAATTCAGATTCGACTTATCTTTCTTGATCGGAAAATCTAATTTTCAACTCGTTTTAAATCCCTCGGATTACTCGTAGTGCGTGTGACTAAATAGGCTTTCGATTTATGTTGGCCGTCTATAATCAACCAATTATAGAACGATCATGAGTGGCACCTAGTAGTACATCATGACCCCAATTAATCGAAAGATCAACGGTTGACCTCAGAAATAATTCTGAAACCCTTCAGCAGCTATAATGAGTCGTGCCCCATTCCCTTCACCATCTTATACCCACTTGGTTCAGGACACGGTCTATGTGTGTCAGTCCCCACTAGGCTGACTACGTCACACCTAGCCCAAGCAATGTTTTTCTCGTCCTACGGATTCTAGTTACTCTCATGTATCTAAGAGATTCATACTCTGAACATGTGATGCTCTGGCCAGAGGCTTCGAGTAACAATCCGACGATAGGCCTTGGGTATACATCTCCTCGCAAGGAGTGGTGAATCCTTTGTAGGCTGTTCAAACATCTTCGGGCACTTCGGCTTATACCCAACCATCCTGGGTCCACACCTCCTTAGAGATGCTTGCTTAAGATGTCAAAGTATAAGTCTCCATGACCAAGATGACTTGAACACCGCAAGCCAAAGGAACATCGCACTTAAGCTGCAGTAAGAACTTCATTGACATATCTATATGTAGATTACCATATGAAGTTTTACAGCTAGTCACTCCAATGAACTAGTTCCCTTAACTAGCATTCATGTTTATCTCCGGACATTCCAATGTCTCCAGCCAGTGAGAATCAGCTGATTAGAGAATAACTCATGCTAGTCTTAACAGAATTGATAGTGTCCGTATTTATCAATTCATCGACTAGGGATAATTTCAATACTTCATAATTGCACATGTAGAGATAATCACTAGTTGTGAATTCATCACAAATTCACTCATGCTGTGAATTGTATTGCGGACATTCAGTAAATGAGTTTAAGATCTCAATCAAATACACGAACATGTATACTCAAATAGTGAATATTCATTTATTAAAATAAATGATTACAATTATAAGGCGATTGCCTTAGGACACTTCTCTCACAATACTAACAAGCTTCACTCGCTAGGACCCAACTTCACTCACCAGGATTTAGTGTCCAGCTTCGCTCACCAGGACTTAGTCCAACCTAGCTTCCCTTGCTAGGACCCGTCTTCACTCACCAGGATTTCTTTCATCAAAATCACTCTGCTAGTCATCATGGTCCTTACTAGACTTCCTCCATTTTTCAGATAAATATAACTCCAAGCCTCAAGTCCGGTTTGGTTTACTCCCTTTGTCAAAATGACCAACCCTGGGTTCTATTCACTCTGCCAAACATCAAATCCTGTTTGGCAATCCCTTTGTCAACCTGATCAAACCTGTGTTTATCCTACCAAACATCAAGTTCTGTTTGGCTAAACCCTTGATCAACCAAACTAAACTTTTGGTGTATTTTCACTAACTTTAGTATATTGTTAAACATCGAAACACTAGAGGAAGACATCACTGATGCATCTTACACTAACAATCTCCCCTTTTTAATGTTTGACAATATTTTAGGTTAGGTTTGGTCTAAGGGTTAAATCTAGGTTTAATCCTTGGGAGAAATTGAAAAAAATCTAACTTAAGCTCCTCTCTCCCCTTTGTCACACATCAAAAAATTACAGAAAAAACTTGCACCAACAATGAATATTTTTGAAATGAATATAACATAAGCCTTTCTCCCAATTTTGAAAAATGCTTGAGATTTTAAGAAAATGATTTTTTTTAAAAAAAATTCTTTCCCCCTTTTAGTTAAAAAAAATTAAGTACATGTTTAGAAAAATATTAAAAACAACTAAGTACTTTTTTAAAAAAATTATTGTACCAAAAAAGATTGAATTTCCCTAAGTCTGACACAATCCTTGGAAATTGTAAGAAAATTCCTATGTGTCTTAGGGATTTTCCATCAATGTATTTAGTTTTTTAAAAAAATAATAACTTTTTTGATTTGGTTTCTTTTTCAGTCTGACACAATCCTAGGAAATCTTGTTAAATATAAGGAAAATTTTTAAATTCAAATAAAAACTATTTTCATGAATATTCCAAAAGTTAAAAGATTTTCGAAATATAGTATTTTCAAACGTATTTAAAAGCTAAAACTATTTTCAACATGAGTTTTGAAAATAGAATATTATGTTTTCAAATGATTTTGAAAAGATAGTTATGAAAACATAATAATTTTGAAAATTTTAATAGTTCTTTTAATTTGACCTCCCCCTAAACTTGATACAGTCCTAGGAAGCTTGTTGACTACAAGTGATCTTCCTCTGAGTCTTAGGGTTCGATTCAAACAAAAAGAGTTTGAAAAAAATATTAGGGAGTATTTTGTGATAATCAGGAATATAGTAATTTCCTTTGACTTGGACTCCCCCTAAATCTGACACAATCTTATGAAGATCATTAAGAAATCTTCCTATGTGTCTTTAGAGTTTATCCAAATCATCAAAGTACTTAAGACAATTTTTGAAAAATATTTTTTACAGAGTATGATAATTTTCAAAGAAGTAATTTTTGAACAATATTTTGAAATGACATAATAATTTTTAGAAAAATATTTTTTGAAATGCATTTTGAAATGAAATGATAATAATTTTTTTAAAGCTCAAATCATTTTCAAAGATCTGAATTTTCGAAAAGAATAATTTTTGAAAAATAGTTTTCAAAAGAAAAAAAACTCCCCTGAACCTGACACCTTCTGGCTACCCTTGTTAACTACAAGGACCTCTACCTAAGTGTCTTAAGGGACTTTAGTGTTGACCTCAAAGGTTTGTGTCTAAGTGTGTAGGTTAAACAATTTTCAAAAAGATATATAAATTTTTGAAAAAGTATTTATAGATAATCAATCAAGTAAGCATGGAATTCATTAAAACATTATTATGTTTAAACATTATTTTGAAAATAGATTTTATAGAAAAATATCCTAAAGATTTTGAAAATATTTTGAAAAACATTTATCAATTAATTAGTCCCTAACATCGTACCCATTCTAAGTGTCGCAATACAAGCAAGCACGGTTGCCTTATAGGTGTTTGTGAGATGGTTGAATAATTTTTCTCAATTTTATTTATAGACTGGTTGACCTTGAGTTAGATTCGAGTTTAATCAACTAGTAGCTTAAAAGTATTTTTCAATAATTGGCTTTCAAGTCTTGGCGAGGCACAGAGGCCTTCTTTGGCCATAACTTTATTGATCATCAACCCTTTCCTTAGACAAAGCCTTTTAAAGAAAGAATGCTTTTAATTTACTTTTTGAAAAAATCTAGTCTAACTAGTCTAGGATGTGGCGAGGTAGCTTCGGCTAGTTTCCTAACGTACTATCATCTCGCCCCACCTTGGTACTAGGTTAGGCAATTATCAACCAATCTTTTTCTATCTAACCATTCTAAATTATGCAGAAAAATAAACATGGATGACATGGCAGATATTTAAGGAAAAATAAGCAGATGCATGAGTATGATATTTATGCATGAGTCAATCAAGCCAAGTAATTTTATTAGGTTTCTAATAATGTATCAAATTCTTGATTTGATACATACTGTGTGAACCCACCAATATGTCAATCCACTTTGACATATTTATTGTTATTTAGTTGGATGTTTCGGTTGGGTAGGATTTTTATTTAGTTGCATATTTGAAGGTAAGTAATTTGAATGTCAGTTCGTGGATGATGTTGAATTAAGGATTTAAGATTAAAAAATTAATAAAAATTTAAGTTATGAATTAGAGTTTAAATTATTATGGATTAATTAAAGTTGAAATTATTAAAAATTAATTAAAGTTGAAGTTATTTAAGAATTAATTAATGTTTAATTATTTAAGAATTAATTAAGGTTTAATTATTTAAGAATTAATTATTTAAGGATTAATTAAGGTTTAATTATTTAAGAATTAATTATTTAAGGATTAATTAAGGTTTAATTATTTGGGAATTAATTAAGGTTAAGTTATTAAGGATTAATTAGAATTAAAATTATGAAGAATTAATTAGGATTAAAATTATTATGTATTAATTAGGATTAAAATTATTAAGTATTAATTAGGATTAAAATTATGCGAATTAATTTATTAAAGTTGTTAAGAATTTTGTGGCTAGTTGCATCATTTCTATTAATTCAATAATTTCTGATCCATCAAATATTTCTTTTGAATTTAAGTTTTTAATTTTGTTTAATACTTCTACTTTATTTGATTTCTTATATGCCCTATTAAACATAGCTTTAATTTTAGTGAATTCTTCTTCATCTTCAAGGTTAAATTCAGAATTATTAAGAGTTGTGTTATTATCTTCAAAATAGATAGAGTAATTTTCAGGGTTATTTATTAAAGTTGTAGTATTATATTCCAAATCAGTAAAATTAACTAAAGATTGACTATTATCCTCACCATTATCTTTAGAATAATCATTAATATTATTTTGACACATATTAGTATTATCAACACTTATTTTATCAGAATTCTCAAAAAGATTATTAATGACAATTTCATCTTTATCCTCAGAATTATCATAATTATCAGAAAAATTATTATTAATTAAGGTATTATCATTATCCTTAACATTATCAGAAATTAAAGTATTGTTATTATCCTTGACTCTATCAGAATTATTATTAATTTCAAAAATTTTAGCATTAATATTAAATATTAAAGAATTAATGTTCGATATGTTAACATTTTCTATGTTTGATAACTTGTCATCTATTACATTAAGTTGGTTATGCAACATGTCTAACTTATTAGAAAAATTATCTAAATTACCAGAATGATATAATTGTGTAGGAAACTGAATTTTATTGCCAAAATTAATTTTCGTACCTTGGACGGACACTGGTTGTTGTAGTGGCTGTGCTTTTGACATTAGAAGCATTGGATATGGCTTTTGTCCCTCCGGACTCCTAGCGCTGGTACCTCCTTTGCCGTTGGTGGTGACGAACGAGTCTTACGAGTAGGACACTAGTTTTTATAGTATCCTCTCTCCCTACACTTAAAACATATAATATGGAACTTGAAAATTGACATAATTAAAAAATACCTGATTCATCCTTGCTCCCCCTCAATTCCTGGCGTCTTTGCTCCGTCGGCTGTTAGTCCGGTGAAGAGCTACCAGGCTCCGATACCACTTGTAGGATCGATGCCGTCGATAGAGGACGGGGGTGAATATCGACTTGAAAACTTCTTTGAAAAACTTCGACATTCGTTCGTTCTAGTCAAAGAGTTAGTACGCAGCGGAATAATAAAGAACGAAAACAAACAACACAATAAGATACGTGGGGTTTTACTTGGTTCCCAACCCCCCAGGGTCAGTACGTCCAAGACCTAAGCACTCAATCGTGAGTACACTAGTGGTCTCCTTTCCGGACTTTCCAGAGGCGGAGAAACTCGTCTTACAGTTCAAGTTTACAAGCAAAAGATAGTAAATGAAATACAATTCATAAATAAAACTCAAATCAAAAAACAACTCGGCCAACTCTGGAAGTCCGAAGTGCCACACACTTCTTCCTGGAGCCTCCTTGGTCGCAGAGCTTCGTCTTGAGTGCATTTGCTCAGCACAGGATGACTTGGTGGATGTAGAAAGTGATGTTCTGCATTGAGGGGTCGAACCCCTTTATATAGGACCTTCTAGGGCGCCCTAGAGGCCTCTGAGGTGCCTCAGTACGGTCAAACTTGATCCGTAATCGTGAACTTCGCGAATGGGATAAACCTTCTTTCCCAGGCACCAAGGACCTCCCAGGTGCCTTGGAAGCCACAAGTGCCTGGCTTGCCAGGCGCCTGGGAGTGAGCTGCCCCAACTGGGGCGCCCTTCAAGTCTGGGGCGCCTGATCAAGTCAGGCGCCCTGGATGACCTTCCCAGGTGCTATTTTCCCTGTGTTTGCTCTCCTCTCTTGCCTCCAACTTTAGGTACTTGCAAGACAACAACCACAAGACATAACACAGATAATCTTAGCCATAACTTAGTAGGTTCTGACTTTGGATTTCACCTGAAACCCTAGGTCAAACTGACGCCTAATGTTCCCTTTCCCGGGGAACGCGTCCACACCTACTCTACACTGGAGAAGTTGCGTTTGCCAACCGGAACCTCCGGTTGGACTTTTGCTTAGCCTTCGAGAACCTGAATCTCGAGATGTCCGACCTCGACCCATCTCTACTTCTGTTCGCGATCCCCGCTCGATTAACGCTTTTGCCAACTAAGACCTCCGGTTGGACTTTTGCTCGACCTCCGAGAACTCGGATCTCTAGACGTCCGACCTCGACCCGTCTCTACTTATGTCTGACAACTCTCGCTCAGCAAAGACTCTGTTGCCTGATCCCCGACCAGGACTTAGTGCTCAGTCCCCCGGACGAAGACTTCGTGCCCAGCTTCACTCACTAGGACTTAGTCCAACCTAGCTTCACTTGCTAGGACCCAGCTTCACTAACCAGGATTTAGTGCCCAGCTTCACTCACCAGGATTTAGTCCAACCTAGCTTCACTCGCTAGGACCCAGCTTCACTCACCAGGATTTAGTGCCCAGCTTCACTCACCAGGACTTAGTCCAACCTAGCTTCCCTAGCTAGGACCCGGCTTCACTCACTAAGATTTCTTTCATCAAAATCACTCCTTTGCTAGACATCATGATGCTGACTAGACTTCCTCCATTTTTTAGAGAAATATAACTCCAAACCTCAAGTCACTCCCTTGGTCAAACTGACCAACCCTGGGCTCTATTCTCTGCCAAACATCAGATCCTGTTTGGCTATCCCTTTGTCAACCTAATCAAACCTGAGTTTACCCTACTAAACATCAATTCCTGTTTGGCTAAACCCTTGATCAGCCACTAGAGAAAGACATCACTGATGCATCTTGCACCAACATATAGAACAAACCACCTTTCGTCCCTCTAGGATAGCCTATGAACAAGCGAACTTCTGTACGAGATTCTAACTTATCAGCATCTCCTTTCAGCACATGTCCTGGACTATTCCAAATCCGAACATGTCTTAGACTAGGCTTTCACCCAGTCCACAATTCTATGGGAGTAGAGGGAACTGTCTTAGATGGTACCAAGTTCAGTATGTACATTGCCGTTTCCAGAGCATATCCCCAGAACAAATTAGGCAACTTAGAGTAGCTCATCATTGATCTAACCATCTCCATAAGTGTCCTATTCCTTCGCTCTGCTATACCGTTTTGTTGGGGCATACCAGGTGTAGACAATTGGAACTGAATCCCAGCCTTTGATAAGTAAGTCCTAAACTCTCCCAAGAGGTATTCGCCACCACGATTTGATCGTAGTGTCTTGATACTTTTACCTTGATGTTTCTCCACATCATCCTTGAATTCTTTGAACTTATCAAAGCATTCAGACTTGCGGCGCATCAAGTAAATGTACCCATACCTTAAATAGTCATATATAAAGGAGACGAAGTATTCAAAGCCACCTCTAGCTTGGATAGACATAGGACCACACAAATCAGAATGAACCAACTCTAACACATCATTGGCCCTATACCCCTTGGCCTTGAAAGGCCTCTTGGTGATCTTACCTTCCTTGCAAGATTCACAAGTTGGGAAGTCTTCCATCACTAATGACCCAAGGGCCCATCAGCTATCAACCTTTGAATCCTACTAAGGTTAATATGACCAAGTCTTAGATGCCAAAGATATGTTTGGTTCATCTTGGAAGGTTCTTTTCTCTTATTTTGGTTATATGATGAGTTATTTACTTGTATTTGCATCGTGGAAGATTTTAGTTCTAAAGTATACAAATTGCCAACCAATTTACCTGAACAGATAATCTCTCTATTCCTTTTTATAATAACATGGTCATTAAATGAAATAGAATACCCATCCTTTATTATTTTAGAAATCGAAACAAGGTTCTTTCTAAAAGTATGTACATAAAGGCAATTTCTTAAAACCAAAATTTTATTTCTATCAAAAGACAAATAAACATCTCCCACTGCAATAGCCGCCACCTCCGTAGCATTGCCCATGTAGACGGTAATTTTGCCCTCAGATAGTCATCGGGTTTCCTGGAACCCCTGCAATGAATTGTAGATATGATCAGTGGATCCCGAATCTACACACTAAGTACCGGTAGATAACGCCGCTAAACATGTTTCAACAACTAAGGCATAAGATTTCCTAGTAGCCCAATTCTTGTATCCGAAGAGTTCCTTGAGATAGAGCATCATGTTATAAGCAGTAGCGAAGGCCTGATGCTGATGTTGCAATACATTTGACTTGGAAGCCAAAATGTAATACCCTACCATCTCATCTGCCTTTATCCACTCCCTATAACTCTATTTCTCGTCTTTACTAGAATCATCTCTAGGCTTAGGGGAATAGACCTCAAAGAGTACAAAATTGACCTCCTCCACAGTCAAGACAATGTCCATGTTTCGTTTCCAATTTATGTAGTTGGGACTAGTAAGTATGTCTTTTAAAATCAAAGTAAGTGAGTTGAAAGCCATTTTGAAATATCCTAAGAATCACAATGATCACAACTTTAGATTTCAAAAATTATTGATTCCTCAAACAATAAATTTTAAAATCAACCAACACCTCAAAACACCGAGAATATCGTATGCCACGATCGTGTGGACGTATACAAATTCTACATTTGTAAGAGGAGGTTTCACCCATTAATTTTATTATCTTGTGAACCTAACTTTTTGTCAATAAAATTAATAGTTGGTTCCTCTTCGACCCTACAAATAATAGCAATGACTCCGATGGGGAGGATACTATTATTTGCATCTAAGTGTTTACCAGTACATGATACTAAGAAAATTATTTCGGATTATGTGTCATCCGATAGAGAAAATCACATGCTCTTCAATAATTTCCTATAATCATGTTTGACCTAGTGATCCGCAGAACAAGCCTATCCGATGGGGAGGAAGGAACTCAGAGCCAACGCGCAAGCTTGTTCGCATCACTTTTCAAATTAGTAATGGAGGCCATAGGACCCTTAGGGTCCCTCTCCCACTTAGTTATTTATAATTGAGGCATTTTCATGCACGCACGACAAGAACATAAACTAAAAGCAATAAACCAGAAAAATTCTAAAATTTTTTCAACTATCATGACTTTAGTCTTAAATGTGCCTCCAGTCTTGTCGCCACCTCGTCCGCTCCTCCTTACACCATGCGCAAGCCACCATGAAGGGATCTCCGAGCCGAGACGAAAATCTATTTATTTACATCCATCGATCCTATACTCCACAAAGGAGTGTACATAAAATCTAGATCGAAAATAAATAAAAGCGCGGCTAAACAGGTGCCTTATTTAATTACAAAAATTAAATACTAATTTATCCTCGTCAACCCCGAGGATTCAAATATTACAACCATGCACAACCAATGACATATACACATTATTTAAGCCATAATAGTTGTAATCTCGTGCCTGCAACCAAAGAGTTAGCCTACACACATCCTACTATTATCCGACAAAAATAAAATACATGAAAAAGTGCAAAATGTAACCGAATCTAAACACACAAAACCGGAAACCTCGCTCTGATACCAATTGATGGTTGCAGGTTTCCTAAGCGAATACCAGG
This sequence comes from Boesenbergia rotunda, assembly GCA_024364735.1. Lineage (NCBI taxonomy): Eukaryota > Viridiplantae > Streptophyta > Magnoliopsida > Zingiberales > Zingiberaceae > Boesenbergia > Boesenbergia rotunda. Next base: position 612,667 of record JAGFNQ010003376.1, on the reverse strand, counting down.
TCGTTGATGGGAAACCTTATTGGATAGCTTGGCGGGTTTCCTAAGCGAATACCTGGTCATTCATGGGAAACCTCTCCATGTCCACAAATTAAAAATTTAATCCGAATGGAGACTTATCTCCTAAACGACCATCTCATCGCCGTACTAATTGATTTGATTTACAACTTAGCCGAACTTAATGTTCAAGCCTTGTAACTCGCCTAACCAATTAGTCGAGGAAAAGACGACGAGTAGATCGCCTAGTTTTGTGTTTATTATCGGGGTCCAAGATAATTAATCATGAAAATTAATTAACAAATAATTAATAACAAGATTAATTATCAACACCACATAAAATGATAGAAAGAACTAAGAGCCATAAGAGAAGGTTATACCATTTCTTTTACCTCTTGATCTTCTATTGTATGACCCTCCCCTCTTGGACGTCGTGTGGGCGACGTTCTACCGAGAACCAAAGTCACCAAGGCCTCCAACACCTCTCTCCAAGGTTGCACCACAAACCCTAGCCACTAGGGTTGCCGCCGGCCAACCTTTGCTCCTCCTTGATGATCGCCGGCCACCAAGCTCCGAGGACTAGAGGTATGAGTAGATGAGGAAGATGAAGAAGAAGTAGAAGAAGCCTTCTCCTTCACCTCAACCATAGGCGCCGCCGGTTACCACTCCTTCTTCTTCCTCTTCTTGCCGCCGGCTGGAAATCCACCTCCACGATGGCGCCGACCACTTCTTCTCCCCTTTGAAGATCTCGGACGCCTACAAGGAACCGAGAGAAGATTGCTCTTCTTCTTCCTTGTCCCAGCCATGCACTTCAATGAAGAGAAAAGAGAGAAGAATCTCTCTTCTCCTTGTGTTGCCGCCCACGCCAATGAAGGAGCCGGCCGAACCCTAGGAGAGAGAAGGGAGGAGAAAACCCCAAGCCTTTGGTTGATTCAAAATTACCTTGGTCTCATGACATCATGGGGTATTTATAGGGCTACAATAGGGACCATGAGGAGGAGTTGGGTCTTGGCCTGCTAATGGATCTAAATTCGATCCATTAATGAAGAACCATTCCACTAAAGGTTCTCCATTGAACTACCTCACAAACTCCCATATTTACATATGGGCTCCACCTATTATGAGTGCAATTTCTCCACGTGTTTAAGATCGAATGCCCGTTGATTAATTTAAAGTACTGATAATTTTAATTAATCAACCTCGAACTCCTTGATTAGTACCACTCATCCTTATCATCATGTTGGACCAAGTCCACCTGTATGTTTAACATGATGAACCTTATGAGCTCATCAAGAGGGCATCATTATCCCGAATTACCAGGACACAGATTCTGTCTATAATCAACGGCACACCATGTAAATAATATTATTTCCCAACTTACCGGGCCTATCGATTTAGCAGAATAAATCTCCCCCATTGGTAAATCAATGAAATAACTATTATATACACGTGCCCGTTATTATATCCGGATTTAGAGATTGTACTCCATAATAATCCGAGGTTCGATCCAATTATTAAGTCAGTACAAATTGGATCATCTCTATTTTAGTCCTGCTCAATGCACACAAAGTGCACTAGTGTAATTCTATGGTCAAGACAAACCACACCTAATTACACTACAACAATCCCGATGATTTGTCTAACTGCATCTTAGTTGTGAGTCTCTACTTATACAATGCAAGGGACTGATAACACGATCTTCTGTGTGTCACCATACACCATGTTATCTACAATGCAAAGTATGAGACTGTTATGTATATACTAATGTAAACATGCAACTGTGTTGTCGTGATTCTCTTTCAAAATGTAGATGATCATATAAAAAGACAAGTCTTTTAGTATACATCTAACAATCTCCCACTTATGCTCAAAGACTATACTGTCCTCACACTGCCATACATCTAACTCCCATATCCTCCACATGCCGATCAAAAGCTCTCGCCGGAAGGGCCTTAGTGAATGGATCCGCCAGGTTATCCTCCGATGCAGTCTTGGCGACAGCTACTTCTCCTCGCTTTACGATTTCTCGTATCAGGTGGTAGTTGCGTTCTATGTGTTTACTCGCCTTATGGGCTCCTGGTTCCTTCGAGTTTGCAACTGCACCACTGTTATCACAATAAATTGTGAAAGATCTGGGCAAACCAGGAATCACATCCAAGTCCATCATGAAGTTCCTGAGCCACACAACTTCTTTCGATGCTTCTGAGGCTGCCACATACTCAGCTTCCATGGTGGAGTCCGCCACGCATTTCTGCTTGACACTCCTCCAAATTATGGCTCCACCTCCTAAAGTAAACACATACCCCGAGGTAGACTTACTTTTGTCCCTATCCGATTGGAAATTTGAAACCGTATAACCCACAGGGAGTAATTGGTCTGCCCGATAAACCAGCATATAATCCCTAGTCCTTCTCAGGTATTTCAGTATATGCTTTACCGCAGTCCAATGTCCCTGTCCAGGGTTACTCTGATATCTGCTAACCATGCTCATGACAAAGCAAATATCTGGTCTCGTACACAGCATAACATACATAAGGCTTTCTGCAGCCGATGCATAAGGAACCACCTTCATATCCTCTATCTCCTTTGATATTTTAGGACACATCTCCTTAGATAGAGGAACTCTGTGCCTGAAAGGTAGAAAACCTTTCTTGGAGTTTTCCATGCTAAAACGAGCTAGGACAATGTCTATGTATGAAGCTTGGGATAAGCACAACATTCTTTTCTGGCGATCCCTTATTACCTTGATCCCAAGGATGTGTCCTGCTTCTCTTAAGTCCTTCATATCGAACTGTTTGGACAACCATACCCTTACGTCTGATAATACTTTGACATTGTTGCCAATGAGCAAAATATCATCTACGTATAGTACAAGAAATACCACTACGTTTCCGTCACATCTCTTATATACACATGACTCATCCAGACTTTGAATAAATCCATATGACTGGATTACCTCATCAAAGCAGATGTTCCAAGATCATGAAGCTTGCTTCAATCCATAAATGGACCGATTAACCTTACACACAAGATGCTCTTTACCCTTCTCAATGAATTCCTCTGGTTGCTTCATGTAGATGGTCTCCTCAAGACTTCCGTTAAGGAAAGCAGTCTTGACGTCCATCTGCAATACCTCATAATCCATATGAGCGGCAATAGATAAGAGAATCCGGATAGACTTAAGCATGGCTACCAGCGAAAAGGCCTCCTCATAATCAATACCCTCTTTCTGAGTATACCCTTTCGCAACAAGCCTAGATTTGAAGGTCTCAACCTTCCCATCTGATCCTCTCTTTCTCTTGTAGATCCACATGCATCCAATGGCTTTTACACCATTGGGTGGTTCTACTAGCTCCCAGACATAATTAGAATCCATAGATTCTATCTCAGAATTCATTGCCCTTTGCCATGAATCTGCATCTTTATCTTGGAGTGCTTCGTCATAGGTCCAGGGATCCGGTTCATGTTCACTAGGGACCAAATCCGAAGACTCTCCCAAGAACATGAATCTTTCAGATTGTTTAACAACCCTCCCACTACGACGAGGTACCACCTGTGTATCTTCTGTGACACGCAGTCAGTGACTTGTGGTATATCCTCTTGTACAGTTGGTACTAATGTCGGAATGTTCCCTCTTAATTCCTCAAGAACAAGTCTACTCATGGGCTTGTGGTTCATCACATAGTCTTCCTCTAAGAATCGGGCATTTATGCTAACGATTACCCTCTGATCCTTAGGACTATAGAATAGACCACCTTTCGTTCCTCTAGGATAGCCTACGAACAAGCGCACTTTTGTACGAGACTCCAACTTATCAGTATCTCCCTTCAGCACATGTGCTGGACTACCCCAAATCCGAATATGTCTTAGACTAGGCTTTCACCTAGTCTACAATTCAGTGGGAGTAGAGGGTACCGACTTAGATGGTACCAAGTTCAGTATGTACGCTGCCGTCTCCAGAGCATATCCCCAGAACGAATCCGGTAACTCAGAGTAACTCATCATTGACCTAACCATTTCCATAAGAGTCCTATTCCTTCGCTTTGCTACACCGTTCTGTTGGAGCATACCGGGTGCAGGCAATTGGGATTGAATCCCAGCCTCTGACAAGTATGTCCTAAACTCTCCCATGAGGTACTCGCCACCACGATCAAATCATAGTGTCTTGATACTTTTACCTTGATGTTTCTCCACATTAGCCATGAATTCTTTGAACTTATCAAAGCATTCAGACTTAGGCGCATCAAGTAAATGTACCCATACCTTGAATAATCGTCTATGATAGGACCACACAAATTAGAATGAACCAATTCTAACACATCTTTGGCCCTATACCCCTTGGCCTTAAAAGGCCTCTTAGTCATCTTAACTTCCAAGCAAGATTCACAGGTTGAGAAATCTTCCACCACTAATGAACCCAAGGGCCCATCAGCTATCAACCTTTGAATCCTACTAAGGTTAATATGACCATGTCTTAGATGCCAAAGATATGTTTGGTTCATCTTCGAAGGTTCTTTTCTCTTAGGTTAGATGATGAGCTATTAACTTCTCTCTGCATCGTGGGAGATTTTGGTTCTAAAGTATACAAATTGCCAACCAATTTACCTGAACAGATAATCTCTCTATTCCTTTTTATAACCACACGGTCATTAAAAGCAATAGAATCTCCGTCCTTTATTATTTTAGAAACCTGAACAAGGTTCTTTCTAAAACTAGGTACATAAAGGCAATTTCTTAAATCCAAAATTTTATTTCTCTCAAAAGATGAATAAACGCCTCCTACTGCAATAGCTGCCACCTCCGTAGCATTGCCCATGTAGATAGTAATCTCTCCTTCAGCTAGTCGTCGGGTTTCCTGGAACCCCTGCAAAGAATTGCAGACATGATTAGTGGCTCCTGTATCTACACACCAGGTACCGGTAGATAACACCGCTAAGCATGTTTCAACGACAAAAGAAAAGATATACCTTTGTCTTGACGATGGGGATATTCGCCTTCCAGTTTCCAGTCTGCTTGCACGTGAAGCACTTGCCTTTCAGCTTCTTCACACCAGCTTGAGGTGCCTGAGATCCTGCCACCTTATTAGCCCCACCTTGTTTCTTCATCTTCCAGCCTTTCGGCACAGAAGTAGAAACCCTTTGAGTAACCAAGGCATGAGAACTTTAACGAAAAAACCCCTCTGCCGCATGGAGTTCTGTCAGAAGTTCCACCAACGAATATGTATGTTTGTTCATATTGTAGTTCAGGCGGAACTGCTCAAAACTCCTAGGCAGAGACTGGAGAATGATATCGACCTGGATTTCCCTATCGATTTCCATTCCAAGGACTTCCATCTCATTGAGATGGGCCATCATCTGAAGGACATGATCCCTCATGGGTGTCCCCTCGACCATGGTAGTCGTCATCAAGTTTCTCATTGCCTCCTGCCTAGTGGCACGGTTCTAGTATTCGAAGAGTTCTTTGAGATTGAGCAACATGTCATAGGCAGTGGGCATGGCCTCATGCTGATTTTACAATACATTTGACATAGAAGCCAACATGTAACACTGCGTCATCTCATCAACCTGATCCACTTACTATAACTCTCCTTCTCCTCTTGACTAGAATTCTCGCCAGGTTTAGGAGGACAGATCTCGTATAGTACAAACATGTACTCCTCAGCAGTTAGGATAATGTCCAGATTTCTTTTCCAATCTATATAATTAGGGCCCGTAAGTTTGTTTTCCTTAAGTATGACAGCTAGTGGGTTAAAGGTCATTTTGAAAATCCCTAAGAATCACAACAATCACACACTTCAGATTTCAATAAATATTGATTCCTCAAAATAATAAATTTGAAATCAACCAACACTTCAAAACACCAAGAATTTAGCATGATATGATAGTTTGGATGTATACGAATTCTACATTTGTAAGAGGAGGTTTTACCCATTAATTTTATTATCTTGTCAACCTAACTTTTTGACAAATAAAATTAATAGTTGGTCCACTTCGGCCCTACAAATAATAGCAGTGACTCCGATGGGGAGGATACTATTATTTGTATCTATGTGTTTACCATTACACGATACTAAGAAAATTATTTCGGATTATGTGTCGTCCGATGGGAAAATCACACGCTCTTCAATAATCCTCTATAATCATGTCTGACCCAGTGATCTGCAGAACAAGCCCATCCGATGGGGAGGAAGGCACTCAGAGTCGACGCGCAAGCTTGTTCGCATCACTTGTCAAATTAGTAATGGAGGCCGTGGGACTCTTAGGGTCCCTCTCTCACTTAGTTATTTATAATGAGGAATTTTCATGCACGTACGACAAGCACATAAACTAAAATAATAAACAAGAAAAATTCTAAATTTTTCCAACTATCATGGCTTTAGTTTCCAATGTGCCTCCAGTCGTGTCACCATCTCGTCCGCTCCTCCCTACACCATGCGTAAACCACCATTGAAGGGATCTCCGAGCCGAGATGAAAAGCTATTTATTTACATCCATCGATCCTATACTCCACAAAGAAGTGTTCATAAAATCTAGATCGAAAGTAAATAAAAAATGCGACTAAACAGGTGCCGTATTTAATTACATAAATTAAATACTAATTTAGCCTCGTCAACCCCGAGGATTCAAATAATTACAACCATGCACAATCAATCACATACACACATTACTTAAACCATAATAGTTGGAATCTCGTGCCTACAACCAAAGAGTTAGCCTACGCACATTCTACTATTATCCGACAAAAATAAAATATATGATAAGTGCAAAATGTAACCGAATCCAAACACATAAAACCGGAAACCTCAGCTCTGATACCAGTTGTTGGATAGCTTGGCGGGTTTCCTAAGAGAATACCTGACATCCATGGGAAACCTCTCCATGTCCACGGATTAAAATTTTAGTCTGAATGGAGACCTATCTCCCAAACGACCGTCTCATTGCCGTACTAATTGATTCGAGTAACAACTTAGCCGAACTTAATGTTCAAGCCTTGTAACTCACCTAACCAATTAGTCGCAGAAAAGACGACGAGTGGATCGCCGATTTTTGTGTTTATTATCGGGGTCCAAGATAATTAATCATGACAAGTAATTAACAAATAATTAATAACAACATTAATTATCAACACCACATAAAATGATAGAAAAACTAAGAGCTGTAAGAGAAGGTTATATCTTTTCTTTTACCACTTGATCTTCTATTGTATGACACTCCCCTCTTGGATGTCGTGTGGGCGACGTTCTACCAAGAACCGAAGTCACCAAGGTCTCCAACACCTCTCTCCAAGGTTGCACCACAAACCCTAGCCACTAGGGTTGCCGTCGGCCAACCTTTGCTCCACCTTGATGATCGCCGGCCACGAAGCTGATGGGTATGGCTTGACGGGTTTCCTAAGCGAATACTTGGTCGTCCTTGAGAGACCTCTCCAAGTCTATGAATTAAAAATTAATCTGAATGGAGACTCGTCCCCCAAACGACCATCTCGTCATCATATCGATTGATTCAAATTACAACTTGGCCAATCTCAATGATAGAGCCTTGTAATTTGCCTAACTGATCGACCGTGGCAAAGACGACTACTGGATCGCCGGTTTTTGTGTTTATTATCGGGGTCCAATAATTAATTATCAACCATTAATTAATGGTTGATAATTAATCAAACATGATAATTAATTAACATGCCACATGAAATGATAAAAATCAAAGAAGAGCCAAGAGAGAAATATATCTCTCTTTACCTCGAAGTCATCTAACTTATGTCCCTTCACTCTTGGACGTCATGTGGGCGACGAGCTACCAAGAACCGGAATCACCAAGAGCCTCCAAACAATCACTTCTTCACTGTTGGGTATGGCTTGGCAGGTTTCCTAAGCGAATAGTCGGTCGTTCCGAGAGACCTCTCCATGTCTACGGATTAAAAAATTAATCCGAATGGAGACCCGTCTCCCAACGACCATCTCGTGCCGTATTTAACGATCCAAATTACAACTCGACCAATCACAAAGATCGACCCTTGTAAATTGCTTGACCGTTCGACCGCGAAAAGGCGACGAGTGGATCGCCTATTTTTGTGTTTATGGACGGGGTCCAGTTAATTAATTATTGGCTATGATTCGTAATCAAAATAATTAAATAACACACATGAAATGACGAGGCAAATAAACATGGCAGAGAAGAAACAAAAGAATCCAAAGGAAGAGTTATACCTTTCATTACCTTACGATCTTCTACCGTATGACCCTCCCCTCTTGGACGTTATGTGGGCGACAATCTTCCAAGAACTGTGGTCACCAAGTCGATCCCTTCTCCTTGCACCAACCAATCCCCATCCAAAGGGATGCCACCAGCTACTCCTAGGAAGAAGATAATCCAAAACACAAACCCTAGGCTGATTTTTCTTCCCTTGAGAAAAATTGCGTAAACAATTTTTCTCCCTTGAGAAAAATCACTGCTCCCTCTCAAGCTCATGCAATTTTCTTCCCTTGAGAAAAAGTCGCGTGCGTAACTTCTCCACCTTTGAGAAAATTGTATGAGCAACTCAAGGTCACGCAATTCTCTTCCCTTGAGAAAAGTTACACGCGTAACTTTTTTACCTTTGAGAAAATCCCGTGAACCATATTTTCTTCTCCACCGAAGTTGCTGAAGGAACTGCTTGCCACCTTCCATCCCGAGCCTACTAAAGGATGGCGGCCATCCTCCCTGCCTGAAAGCTCCCATGTGTGTTCAACTTTCTGCCCGAAACAGAAGGTAACGCAGGTTCTTTTGCGTGTCCAACCTTCTGCCCAAAGAAAAAGGAAACGCGGGCTCTGGATGTTGTCCACGCGTGAGTGGAGATGAAGAACGACAACCCCTTCTTCTGTCCATGCGTGGCTGCACAAGAGAGAACAACCTCCATTGCTGTTCGCTCGTGAGTGGAGAAGAAGAACCGCAACCCTCCTGCTCTCCACATGTGGCTGAAGATGAAGAAAACAACATGCACTTCTGCTGTCCACGCGTGGCTGAGAGAAAAGCGAACAACAGCCACTGCTCTTCGGCGCCGAGAGAAGGAGAGAAAGAGAGAGGGAGGAGGAGAGAAGGAATCTAGGGTTTCTTGTGTTTCATTGGATCAATTAATTGGATCGGTTAACCTCTCGGTTTCATGCCACCATGGGGTATATATAGGGCTACGATAGGGACCATGAGGAGGAGTTGGATCTTGGTGTAACGACCTGGAAAATTCTCTTAATATTTTCTTTAAAATATTAAGCAGGTCTAGATAATTTTCCGAAGGATCTAGAAATATTAGTACGAACCTTAGCCTAGGAATCAAGGTTCTCTTATTTAAATTAAGAAACTAAAATACTAAGGGGCCTTATAGGGGTTTTCTAGTGCCATTATTATGGGTGGTTTTAGGAAAAATTTAATATAAAAATAGAGGGATTGTAATGAAAAATATTAACATAAGTATGGGGGAATTTTTAAGGAATTTTTGAAAATGATAGGAAATAAATTAAAAATAAAATAGAAAATTAGTGCATGTACCAAGGATTGAACCTTGGACCTCTTGTATAACCAAGCATGCACTAACCAATTCACCTAGCAAGGGAGTGCTAGGAGGGAATGAAGTGGATATTAGTGAAGGTGTAGGAAATGAAGAGTCACCAAGGGAAGAGGCACCATGCCTCTTCACTCACCCCTTTTCAAAATGATATAAATAGAAAGGAAGTTACAACTTCCCTTCTCTTCTTCATCTCTTCTTCCTCCTTACCTTGGCCGAAAGTTCAAGGTTCTCTCCCCCTTGAGGAAAGTTCCACCAAGGACCCCATCTTAAAGATCTAAAACCCCTACAAGGATACAAGGACTAAGGAAAGTTTAGAGACAAGAAGGTTCTCTTGTTACCTTCTATTCGAAGTTTGTAAGCGAGATCAAGGAAGGTAAAACCTTCTCACCTGTGGTATGATTGTTCTTGATGTTGAATAAGATTTAGATATTGTTTACATGTAAGTTGGAGAAAAAAAAAGAACATATGATGTGGAGCCTAGGGTCTCGGCCAAGGCCATTGGTTTAGGCCTAGGGATGATGTAAATTCCTTTTTGTGCTCTTAAATGTTTCATGATAAGATGTAAGGCATAGATTGAGATTTAGGGAAATTTTTGAGGCCCTAAAACCCATCTAGGGTTTCGGCCACACCAAGTGTAGGGCTAGGGATTAATTTTAATCCCTCAAGTAGGCTTAGTGTGTCTTACTATGATGTAGTATGGAAGAAAATAGTGACTTACATGAATTTTCTAAGGGTTTGATACCCTTATATGTTTTGGCCACATTAAGGTCAAGAGGCTAGGGGAAACTCCAACCCTTCCAAGCATGATTAATATGATTCTTATGATACCTTATGGGTAAGAATGGCGTTAAATGAACTCTTCCATGGACTTGTTACCCTTCTAGGGTTTTCGGCCAACTCTTGTTTTAGGTCTAGGACTTGGAGTTAAGTCCAATCAAGGATTCAAATAATTTTTCTATGGCATGATATGTAGATAAGAGATGTAATCATGATCTAGGTAAATTTTCCATGGACCCATGGTTCTTGAGACTTTCGGCCAAGACCCAACCCTAAGGTTTGGGTTGGGTTAAGATCTCAAAAATGCATATTTATAAGTTCCCATGATGCTAGTACATGGTTAAGCATGATGTAAGGACTTCCATATGACTAAAACCTTAGTTTATGTGTTATGTGACATGACTTGTATGGTTGATTTTAGGTTATGTTTTAATCATGAATATTTAGAATTATATACCATGAATACATGAAATTTATGTAGGAGTATATTATGATAAATAGAATAATGCATGTATGTTGATAAATGCTTATAATGAAGTTATGACTCATGAAGGTATATGCATGTTTTTGTGATGAATGCTATGAATCCTAGTAGTATATGTGTTAGGTTTATATGTAGCTTACCATTCATGTCTTATGATGGATACTAGGATCATGTATGTAAGATAAAATGTGTCTTGTATGAGATGTATGTTTATTTTGTATCATGATCTTGCAAGCTTTATGAACTCGGATAAGATTATGACTAGAAACATGATTATGTATGTATGTTCTATGTTATGAACAAAGAATGATAAGCACGAATAAAGATGATGGTTATGCCTTAATTATAAGTACGAATGATAAGTATGACTGATGAAGGCATAACGATGATATGAAATAAGTATGAATGATAAGTATGAATGACAAGTGTGAAAGATGAAGCATGCATGTTTATTTTCATGCATAAGGCTTGTACTGGACCGAAGTAAGGGTCCAAGGGATGGGTACCTTAAGAACGCCCCGGTTCTGGACTACCGACTATGCTGTCCACGGTTCTGGCACTACCGAAGCTGTGCAACAGGGATGAGCACCTTAAGAACGCCCCGGTTCAAGGACTACCGACTATGCTGTCCTTACCCTAGTAGGTCGAGGCTAGCTACCTCGTTATAACTTAGGGATGCGCGCTATGAAGTATGTATGTGGTACAAGCCGGGGACCCCAATGATGTTATGTTAAGCATTGAAAAGTATAATTTCAAAACTAAGCATCCTTATGTAGTAAATGTATTAGACTCATTCATACATCCATGTTATGCATCGCGCCGAGGTAGGTATATTTTATGCTTGTATTTATGCTCATATTGTATGTCATGTATAAGTATGCATTATGATTAAGTATGTAACGCCCCAAAATTTTCCCTTTTTAAGTCTTTAAAAGTCCTTGAAATTAGTTAAGAATGTTTTAGAAATATTCTAGATATTTTTAGAAATTTTTAGAATATTTTTGTGGATTTTTCTGAGTCCGTTTAGTATTTTTAAAAAAGGAAAAACTTTTAAAGGGCAGCAGGGGGTTCGAACTAGGGACCTCCGGAAGAGCCAGCCCTTAAGGGCGCGCGCGTGACCGGCTGGGCTAGGGTATCAAGCACAACAAAAGGTGGAGAGAAATATATTTATAGAGTAGTTACGTTTTTTTCATAAAGATAGTATAAATAGATAAGTTAAGAGAGGAAATTGGATTTTTGGTTTTCTCTCTTCCTCACCCTAGCCGCGCGACGCACGGGAATTCTCCCCCCTCTCACGCACGCACGCCAACACCAAGCCCTTTCTCTCCTCTTCCAAGGGGCGCCGGCCAAGGAGGGATCAAGGAGAGGGGAGCGTTGCGTTCGTCTCGACGAGGAGAACGCGTAGGTGCGAAGAAATCTCCGAGACTCCGAGTTTCTCCGGAACATCCAACGCCAATTTCGGTCGTAAGTCTAAGATATCGAGGTAAGTACTGCTCACCTGCAGTAAGAGACGGTTTTTCCGTAAGTTTTTCCCGTTAGAAAGTTAAAAATGCGATTTTTTCCATTAAATTGTGATTTATGCATGTAACCCTAGTTTAATTCATGCTTGTATGAGTTAAGTAATTACCCTATATGAGTTTAGGGTCTAAGAAAGCTATAAGAAAAGAAAAGGCCAAGGCCTTAAGAAATCCCCAAAAGTCAAGACTTAGGGATTTGAGCACACAAGGTGCTCGTAAAAATGCCAAGGCATTCAAAACAAGTAAAGTAAGTATTTTATTTTCTAAGGCCAGTACCCGGCGTCCAAGGGAGTCGTTAAAGAAATCCAGGTGTCCAATTCCAAGGTCTTGGCCCTGGTAGACTAAGGTCTGCTCTATTAGGATTGGTGGCTCGCTACCCCAACCTTTTAGGGAACGCGCATGAGATGGTACTTACGTCTTAAGTGGATCCAAGTGAGTTATTATTTTCAAGTATATGCTTTAGCAAAGTTTTCTAAAGTTTAAGAAGTTCTCTAAAAAGTTAAAGAAAGATCTAAGCTTAAGAATTGCTAAAAGTTTCAAGATAAGCCAAGAAAAGTAAGTTAAGACTTATTAATGCTTGAGTATGCATGTTTTTGAGTTATACATGTTTTTAGTGTTTCTTTTAAGCATAAAAGTATCCCATGTGATTTTCCATTGTTTGAAAAAGCATGTTTGCACATTTCGAGATTTCGTGAGCTAGATAGTACTTACTAAGCTTTATGCTTACTAGTTGCATTTCCTCTTACTGCAGATAAAGGTAA
>JAGFNQ010003376.1:545219-598885 GCA_024364735.1 Boesenbergia rotunda | reverse complement strand
ATAGTATAACCTATAATATAGTCTCATGTAGGGAATTATATGATAGCCTACATACATAAGATTATAACACTCTCACCTATGTTAGTGTATAGTATTAGTTCCATTATACTAATACTAATATAATTAATGGTATAAGTCATACAGTATAGTCTAAAATGATACGCATAGGGTAGTGTCCTAATTACATTAACACTTATTATAGATTATGTGTCCACTATATTTTCATACTAATTATAAATATTAGTATTATCAACGTACGTTTCACTATTATCTTATATATAATATATAAGATTACCTTAAGTTATTTTATGGTGATATAATAAATATGATCTCACTTATCATATAATAACCATTAACTAATGTGATTCATAACTCATAATGTGAACTAATATGCATACTATTATTAGGTTTACCCATAATTATAATAATTATATAATTATGATATATACATATAATTACATTATAAACCTATTAAAGACACTAGTACCGACGCTGTTCGAGGAGGCTACCTGGGAACACGAGGACGAGATGAGACGCAAGTACCCGGAGCTATTCTAAGTTCGAGGACGAACTTTCAAGAGGTATGGGGGATTGTAACGACCCAGAAAATTCTCTTAATATTTTCTTTAAAATATTAAGCAGGTCTAGATAATTTTCCGAAGGATCTAGGAATATGAGTACGAACCTTAGCCTAGAAATCAAGGTTCTCTTATTTAAATTGAGAGAAACTAAAATACTAAGGGGCCTTATAGGGGTTTTCTAGTGCCATTATTATGGGTGGTTTTAGGTAAAATTTAATATAAAAATAGAGGGATTGTAATGAGAAATATTAACATAATTATGGGCGAATTTTTAAGGAATTTTTGAAAATGATAGGAAATAAATTAAAAATAAAATAGAAAATTAGTGCATGCACCAAGGATTGAACCTTGGACCTCTTATACAACCAAGCATGCACTAACCAATTCACCTAGCAAGGGAGTGCTATGAGGGAATGAAGTGGATATTAGTGAAGGTGTAGGAAATGAAGAGTCACCAAGGGAAGAGGCACCATGCCTCTTCACTCACCCCTTTTCAAAATGATATAAATAGAAAGGAAGTTACAACTTCCCTCCTCTTCTTCATTTTCTTCTTCCTCCTTGCTTGGCCGAAAATTCAAGGTTCTTCCCCCTTGAGAAAAGTTCCACCAAGGACCCCCATCTTGAAGATCTAAAGCCCCTACAAAGATACAAGGACTAAGGAAAGTTTAGAGACAAGAAGGTTCTCTTGTTATCTTCTATTCGAAGTTTGTAAGCGAGATCAAGGAAGGTAAAACCCCCTCACCTGTGGTATGATAGCTTTCAAGATATTTATCATGATCTAGGTTTTGTTGGCATGATATGTTGGGAAAATCCATGATTAGGGCTTATGGAACTTTCGGCCAAGGCCATTGGTTTAGGCCTAGGGATGATGTAAATTCCTATTTGTGCTATTAAATATTTCATGATAAAATGTAAGGCATAAATTGAGATTTAGGAAATTTTTGATGCCCTAAAACCCATCTAGGGTTTCGGCCACATCAAGTGTAGGGCTAGGGATTAATTTTAATCCCTCAAGTATGCTTAGTGTGTCTTACTATGATGTAGTATGGAAGAAAATAGTGACTTACATGAATTTTCTAAGGGTTTGATACCCTTATATGTTTCGGCCACACCAAGGTCAAGAGGCTAGGGGAAACTCCAACCTTTCCAAGCATGATTAATATGATTCTTATGATACCTTATGGGTAAGAATGGTGTTAAATGAACTCTTCCATGGGCTTGTTACCCTTCTAGGGATTTCGGCCAACTCTTATTTTAGGTCTAGGACTTGGAGTTAAGTCCAATCAAGGATTCAAATAATTTTTCTATGGCATGATATGTAGGTAAGAGATGTAATCATGATCTAGACAAATTTTCCATGGACCCATGGTCCTTGAGACTTTCGGCCAAGACCCAACCCTAGGGTTTGGTTTGGGTTAAGATCTCAAAAATGCATATTTATAAGTTCCCATGATGCTAGTACATGGTTAAGCATGATGTAAGGGCTTCCATATGACTAAAACCTTATTTTATGTGTTATGTGACATGACTTATATGGTTGATTTTAGGTTATGTTTTAATCATGAATAATTAGATCATATACCATGAATACATGAATTTTATGTAGGAGTATATTATGATAAATAGAATAATACATGTATGTTGATAAATGCTTATAATGAAATTATGACTGATGAAGGTATATGCATGTTTTGTGATGAATGCTATGAATCCTAGTAGTATGTGTTAGGTTTAGATGTAGCTTACCATTCATATTTTATGATGGATACTAGGATCATGTATGTAAGATAAAATGTATCTTGTATGAGATGTATGTTTATTTGGTATCATGATCATGCAAGTTTTATGAACTCGGATAAGATTATGACTGGAAACATGATTATGTACGTATGTTCCATGTTATGAACAAAGAATGATAAGCATGAATAAAGATGATGGTTATGCCTTAATTATGAATGATAAGTATGAATGATAAGTATGAATGATGAAGGCATAACGATGAATGATAAGTATGAATGATGAAGCATGCATGTTTATTTTCATGCATAAGGCTTGTACCGTACCGAAGTAAGGGTCCAAGGGATGGGTACCTTAAGAACGCCCCGGTTCTGGACTACCGACTATGCTGTCCATGGTTCTGGCACTACCGAAGCTGTGCAACAGGGATGGGCACCTTAAGAATGCCCCGGTTCTAGGACTACCGACTATGCTGTCCTTACCCTAGTAGGTCGAGGCTAGCTACCTCATATTTACTTAGGGATGCGCGCTATGAAGTATGTATGTGGTACAAGCCGGGGACCCCAATGATGTTATGTTAAGCATTGAAAAGTATAATTTCAAAACTAAGCATCCTTATGTAGTAAATGCATTAGACTCATTCATACATCTATGTTATGCATCGCGCCAAGGTAAGTATATTTTATGCTTGTATTTATGCTCATATTTTATGTCATGAATAAGTATGCATTATGTTTATGTATGCTAAGAATCATGTCATGTATAAGTAATGCATTATGTTCATGTATGCTAAGAATCATGTCATGTATAAGTAATGCATTATGTTCATGTATGCTAAGAATTATGCCATGTATAAATATGTTTTCTGTTCATGTAGGTATGCTTTGTGTCATGTATACGTTGCTTGATATATTAAGTCATGTTCATGTATGTTCATTTATGCCATGTATGACTATGCTTATGTTTATGCTCGAAGTTATGTTATGTCAGATGTTTGATATATTTATGTTGAAGCAACGAATGGTTTTAGTGTGTAGGAAAGTGGTTTTACTAAGCCTATGTGCTTATAGTTTTATTTTCCTCGTACCGCAGATCAACCAAGAAGCTATTAAGGGAAGCCGCAGGGGAGGCAGAAGAATGTGTGTGTGTGGCAGTGACTTGGCAAAGGATTCTATATTCATACACAATGCATGCCTTGGGGATGTTCTTAAATTTATGCTATGTTTAGGGTTATGACTAATAGGTGACTCAATACTCATAATACTACATTTATGGATAAGTATATGCTACCTATGAAATGATAATAAGTTATGAAACGGTTAAGTTATGATGCTATGCATATAAGTTATGAATGACAAGTTTAGGCACGTATAAATATGTCATGTATTAGTTGTATGGCTAAGAGCATGTTTAGAAAAAAAAATGATGATGATTCCGCTGCATTAAGATATTGTCTAAGTACATGTAATGTTGAGCGTAACGTCGCCTCTCTCGCCACACCACGAGGTGTGGGAAAAAGGCGGGCGTTACATAATTCACAACTGCCCCTACAACAAGGACAGCCTCCATTTCAAAGTTTTCAGCAGCCCTATTCAAATTTCTAGCAACCAAATTATCAATGTCAGCCTCAACTTCAACAATTTCAGCAGCCTATTCAGAGTTTCCAACAGAATTCTCAAGCATGTCAGTAGCCCTATTCGAATTTTCAGCAAAATCAACCTTTAAATCAGCCACAACAACAATTTCAACCACAATTTCAAAATTTTTAGTAAGGTTACAATTATAATCAGCAAAGTTTTCAACCATTCAATCAGAATTTTCAACCTACACAATTTCAGCGCTCACCTCAACAATTTCAACCTCAAACTCAGAATTTTCAGACCACAATTCTCAGTAATTCCAACCAAGTTTCCAGGCCAATTTTTAGTAATTTTCCTAGCCAAATCAACAATTTAATCAACCCCAACCACCTTATTTTCAGAATTCACAGCCTAGTTATGATTTTGAGCAACCTAATGCTTCATTTCAAGACCAACAAGAGTTTCATGCTCATCAAGGAGACTTTGAGGATTCTAGTGAGCATGAGGCTCAACAACAAAGGCTTGGGGAGATTTTGCAACAAATCATACAACAAAAACATTCAGAACAACAAGAGTATGATTCTACGCTTCAAGACATTGAGAGACACATGAGAAAATTGGTTAGTGAAATGAATCAAATGCAAACCCAAAGATCAAGCCAATTCCCTTTTCAAGCTATTCGTAATTCTGAGGGTCATGATTGTGAACTAATTTTGAGGAATAAGGAATTTGTTTCAAGTTTAAACATTCCAAGGGTTGATTTTTATGAAAAATTTCCAGCAATCTATTTTCCATCTCAAAACAGCCCCGGAAATAATTTTACATCAGTTGGTTGTGACCCTAGTACAAGCATAAGTCCTGCTTCAATTGATCTTGCAATTTTGGTGGAAGAAGAAGAAGAAATCCATAAAATTAGGGCACGTACAGTAGCTATTCCTCCTGAAATTCCTATTCAAGATTCATTTCCAAAATTTTCAGCTCAAGTGGAGGAGCTAAAAGTCTTTTTACCCTTCCCACAACACCCAGAGAGGATTCTTCTATCATTAGCATGGGTATTTCAGATAAGGTTGTTGAGGCAGAGTTATTTGATGACAGAGTTTCATTTGATATTCAAAGAGGATGTTTAAGCTCAGATGAGGCAGAGGAGGTGTTAGCTACAGAGGAGGTTGAAGATTTAAAGACTGTATCTGACTCATTTTTTGATGCAGATGATTCTATAGATGTAGGAGATTGCACTAAGCCCCAGGAATCACCTATATTGATTGAGGTGTTTTCAGATGATAGGTGTGAGAGTGTAGGGGAATGCACTGAGCCCCAGGGACCACCTGTACCTACTGAAGATGCATTAGCTATGGAGGAATTAGTGGAGAAAGATAGAAAAGATTGTCATAGACTTGAAGTCGATTCTGAAGCACTACAGGACCCTTCTAGTTTCTTATTTTGTGATCCTTCTCATCTTTTATTTTGTGATGATATAGTTGTTGACGATCCTAATTTTTCTCATATGGTTGTTGCAGATATTGTTGATGAAGCATGCATTGCAGATGATTCTACTGGTGTAGGGGATTGCATTGAGCCCCAGGGACCACCAACATTGATTGATACATTAGAAGATTCAGAGGATAAGTATGAAAGTGTAGGACTTGCATGGTGGAATAAAGAACCCAAGAATCACCTTTCTTAGTTGAATGCCCACCAGAACCTGAACCTGAACCTGAGGAGGGGCTTTTACATGACCAGGAGGAGGACATGGATACATCTATTCTTGTAGAACTTCCAGGTATTCTTCTGCATGATAAGGTAAGTATTTCTCCTAGTTCTTTAGAAAAATTCATAGAGGAACCTAGGGTTGAATTTGTTGAATGTAAAGCAATTCTTGATTCATCTTATGTAGAGACTGATTGTGAAGAATCCATAGAGGTGCCTAAGATTGATTTTGTTGAATGTGATACATGTCTTGATATACTACCCTATGTGGATATTCATTATGAAAAATTCATTGAGGTACCTAGGGTTGAGTTTGATGAATGTGATGAATTACTTGATACATCTTATGTAGAAATTATTTGTGAAAAACTCATAGATGTACATAAGGATGATTTTGTTGGTTGTGATGAAATTCTTGATACATCCTTTCTAGAACTTGATTGTGAAAAACCCATAGAGGTACCTAAAATTGATTTTATTGGATGTGATTCATGTTGTGATACATTTTATGTAGATACTGATTGTGAAAAACTCATAGAGATACCTAGGGTTGATTTTACTGTTTGTGATGAAATTCTTGACACATCCTATGTGGATACCAATTGTGAAAAGTTCATTGAGGTACTCAAAATTGATTTCATTGGTTGTGATAAGTTTCTTGATATACACTTTGTGGATACTAATTGTGAAAAACTCATGGAGGTACCTAAAATAGATTTTATTGGATTTGATGCATATCTGGATACATTTTATATAGAGACTGATGAGATTTCATTTCTTTCTTACCCTGCACGCGTGAGGGAGGTATTGCATGGTTTTGCAGGGCACCGTAGACTCCTGGAGTGGGTGCTCCAATTGAATAGACTCTAACCTCCTGGAAGGACTTCCAAAAAGCATCAAGAGGGAGGAGTTGATATTACTCTCACTCGTAGCACTCCACCTCTTAAATGGATGTTGTACCTTAATCGCCTTCGACCACCGGAACATATTTCTATGAAGTTGAAGTGTGGGGGAGCAATGTACCATGACATGGATCACATGAAGAATACTCTCTCGACCACCCAAACTCCTCCACTACAGGAATGGAGGCTACTCCTCAATCGACTCCGACCACCAGAAATAAAAGGGAGTTTGTTCCTTCTTGCATTTTTTTCATTGCATGTTTCATTTTTATGTTTTCAAGAAGTAAAATTTTCTTTTAAAATGAGTGCTGGTTAATAAATGCTTGAGTAGTGTAGAGAGGATAAAGAGTCATTGTAGATACCATTTTATCCTTTTTGGAAATTTATTTCTTGCATGAGTTGGAATAAATGTAACTCTCTAAATTTTCTCTATATCATTTTAGAATCCCTTGAAAGCAAATTAAATTTGGTTGTTAAAACTTAGGATTTGAGAAAATGGATGAAAATTCTTGGATGCTTGAGTACTACTTAGTTATGGACTCTAGATTAATGACTTGAGATAAATTCTTTTTATCTAGTGAGGAATTGGCCAAATTATTTGTGATACACACATGTGATTGTACTCTAGAACTTACTTAGGTTCTTTCAAAGCTATATTTCTATGATTGGACCACATTTATAGAGGTAAGCCACTTTGCTTCCTTTTTCATATCATTTTTGCAATATTCCTTGTTGAGACACTTTTATGCTATTTTTCCTTTCCCTATTCTTTATGTTCATCATAATCTTTTCCATGGACTTGGGTACTTTGATGTTTTTTGATGTTACTTTGCCCGAGACGGACAAAAGCTTAAGTGTGGAGGAGGATGCAAGCATTCTAGCAAATTTTGAGGATAATGGAAGCATTTGGTAACCGTTGAGCCAAAGTGTGCCAACTTGAATGATGTTTTGTATCAAGAATGAGTTGCAAAAATGGGATAGTGAAGGCTACATGTGGAATACTTAGATTCTTGATTATGATTTGGCATTTCAAGCTCTATGAGGGAAATTCCAAAAGGGAAAAGACAGAGTCTACTCAAGAAGCTAGTACTGTATTTAAATGTGGTGTATCCATGCTACAAATTATACCAATTGGAGCATTTAGTTCTCTATTGTCATGAAGAGCTCCAAGTTAGAAGTTGTGAAGTTATGAGATCTGAATTGCAGATGAAAGAAAGAAAAAAAAAAGAAATGAAAGAGGGAAAAACTCAGCTGCAGAAAAAATAGAAAACAAAAGAAAAAAAAGGAAAAGAAAAGAAAAGAAAAGAGAATGATCTGGAAGTTAAATGCTGAGTTAGATATTTGAATTGAAGTTGGAAACAAGGAGTTCATTGAAGTCAAGAGTTAGCTACTGATCAGAAGAAGGAAAAAAATCAGGCAGACAGTTTCAAAATTCTACAGTTTCAGTTCTGTTCGAGCCTTAATCGGTCTCCAGACCGATCAGGGAGGTATCTAATCGGTCTGTTGACTGATCAGAAGGTAGCCAGTCTGATCAGTATCACTCCAGTCCAATCAGATGGTAGCACATACCGATCTTCATTCTGATCAGGCAGTGTCTGATCAGTCTATTGACCGATCAGAAGGAGTTGGCACACTGAATTCAGAATTCTTCTCATCCAAATCAGCTGATCCTTACTCCCCTTGGTTAGAAATTCATTAGAGATTACCATGAGAAGGCAAAGTGCATTAGGATACATTCATGAGTGTCCAAGTCTTCCACTCTCTTACATTTTCCATATTTTCTTATCATGTCATATTTCTTTTCCATATTTTCTTACCATGTCATAATTCTTTATTTTCTTTATCATGATGCTTTAGTATCAAAGTTCATTAAACTTCTATTTCAATTCTCTCATTCTATATTTCTTTACCTTGTTTGAATATGCTTTTGTAGATGTGGATCCAAATCAAGAATGATAGTGGAGAGTAGATAATAAGCAAGCTTATGGTAGTGCATGAACCATGTTGTGTTTGAGTGAGCTCTACTTCCATCAAAAACTTAGAACTTAAGAAGAGAGCCACCTAAAAATTCCCTTGAGAGGTTTTTTGAGTTAATTAATCTCAATGAGTCATGAAGGATGAAGTATGCTAAGTTGTTGATTTAAGGACAAGATACTAGTCCATTGAGTTTAGTTTATGAGAATTGACAACCCTAGGTAATTTCCTTCCAATTGCTTCTATCTATGATTGAGAATAATCTAGGGGGATACATCATTAGTTTACTAGTTACTAGTTAGCTTGTGCGAGACACCTAAGAGTGAGTGTGGGGAGTTGATAATTACCATTTTGTTGATAAATTTAGGCTCTAATCTATGTTTTGATCCACTTTTATATGCTTAAGTTTGCATTTACATAAGGTTTCATGAATTCTTTTTATTTTGGCTTTGGATACAATTCTTTCCATATTTGAGATATTGTGGCATTAATTTTGAAACTAATTTTGTAGGCTTCAAATGACCATGAACCTAGATCAGATTGGACGAAACTTGAGCCAGAATTAGATCCGGATCAAGGTGATTAAGCCTTGGATTAATATGAGTCGTCCGATCAAGAAACGACTAGATTTGAGCCATCCGTCAACTTTTGATCAATCCAAGCTCAACATAGACCTAATCAAGTCCATGGATCAAGATCTGAAAGTTTCATCCAAATCAGAAGCAATCTGACCGTTGGATCAAGCTCAAGAGAACCTAGACCATCCATTCAAAAGAGAGGAAGATCTGAGCCATCTGTCGCAGATCTGATTGATCCAAGCTAAAGAGGAGTAGATCAGAGCAACAGATAAAGATCTGGGAAGTTTGGTTCAGATCTGAGAAGATCCGACTGTTGGATGAGATCGGAACAATCAAAGCTGTCCATATTTTCAAATGGGAATTTAAATTAGAATTCTTCACCTACAAATCGCGTCGTCGTCGCCAGTAGCAGAGTATCACAAGTTCTTCGTCTGTTCTTCATTTCTTCGATAGTTGTCTTCATCGTTCTTCTTAGATCGCGCGCGACCAATATTAGATCCAGTTCTTCTCCAGATTTCAGATCAATGAGGCAGTTTTCTCTGTTATGTTTGGATTCAAATCTCGCAGCTGAAGGAGTCCAGGAGGAGGGTTTCGCCCGGAGTCCATTCCACCGATCGCTGACGTTTGATCGCCGATCTCCGTCGATCGAAACTGAGGGATCGTTCAGGGGGGGTTCTCTGAACTGTCCTCAGGGTTTTGAGCTCGATTGCGAATCAACGCATCAAGAAGCGCGTTCCCCGTTGAGGGAACAGTAGGTGTCGGTTCGACCTAGGGCTCCATTTTGGAGACCAAAGTCAGAACCAAGACAGCTAAGGCTGTATAAACAAATACTTTATTACTTTATTGTGTTTTAGACTAACCCTGGATGCAGGACCAAAGGAAGGAGTGTCTGCAGCTCAGATAGCCTCAAAGGAATGAGGTAGTAGCTGAGTAGGGCGCCCGGAGTGTCCCGGGCGCCCCCAAGGGCCATACAAAACATGTAAAGAAAAAAGGAGTTCGAATACATGCTGGGTCAGGCGCCCTTGTGCTCCCGGGCGCCCCTGTGCTCCCGGGCGCCCCCGTGCTCCCGGGCGCCCCCATGCTCCCGGGCGCCCCCGCTGCTCCCGGGCGCCCCGTGCTCCCGGGCGCCCCCATGCGCATGCATCGATCCAGAAGCCAAGCGAAGCCAAAGGATAGAGTTTGACCCGGTCAATCCGGGCGCCCCGAGCGCTGCGGGCGCCCCGGTCAAAGCGGATCCAGAGGATAGACGCTGACCGAGAGCTCTACGGATCAAAAGCCACGTGGGGGGCGCCCCCGACATCCTGGGCGCCCCCAGGCCCTATATAAGGGACCCTCGACCAAGGCTTCAAGACATCAATTCACTCAACGCCTCAAAGCTCGTCTGCTCTCGCGCCTTGCTCCGGAAACTCTCCAACTCGAGCCGACGACGCCCCGCTGCTCCAAAAAAGTTAATCTATTCTGGACGTCGGTAAAAGAAGAGCGTTCTTTTTATTTACTGCACTTATCTTTATAATTAAATTTTGTAAACCTTTTTGCGCCTATATAGAATTGCCCAAAGTAAACGGTCAACGACCGTGGGCCTTGGAGTAGGAGTCGACACAGGCTCCGACCCAAGTAAATCGACTGTGTCTCTGTGTCTTATTGTTTAATTTCCGCTGCGTACCTGCTCTTACGAAAATCCGAAAGTTTACCGATATTCACCCCCCCTCTAACGGTTTTCTCGATCCAACAAGTGGTATCAGAGCGGGGAAGTTCAAACCTGGTGCAACCACCAGTTTGAAAATTTTTTTCGGATTTTTATTTTTTTTCTATTTTTTTCTTTTTTTCTTTACGAATTTCTCGCTAAATATTTCGTTCATTTTTTTGGTTAAGCGAGGTTGGTGCAACACCCCTCGTTATTTAGTTTATCCAGCACTACTAATCCAAGACCTAGTTTTGGAAAATCCTTTAAGTTTTCTTTTTCAGATTAAATGGCTATGCAAGAAGGGTTTAGCACCGCCAGACCTCCACTCTTCAGTGGAGAAAACTTTTCTTACTGGAAAAGTCGTATGGAGGTCCACCTGAAAACTCAGGTGGACATGTAGATCATTATCTAGTCCGGTCTGGAGATCCCCCGAAATGCCGAAGGACTTCCTCAGAGCTACTCTGAATGGGACAGCGCCCTAAAGCGAAAGATAGAAGCTGACACAAAAGCTACTCAGACTCTTCAATGCGGATTGACGAAAGAGGAGCTGAACCGCGTGGGCCCTTTCAACAGTGCAAAGGAGCTATGGACAAAACTGATCGAGCTACACGAAGGGACTTCAGATACTCGGATCAGTAAGAGGGATCTGCTACTGTTCAAACTCTACACCATCAAGATGGCCGACAACGAAACAGCAGCCCAACTCCACGCACGAATCCAAGAGGTAATGAACGGTCTTCACACAATAGGTCACAAGGTTGAAAACCGTGACCTAATAAGGTATGCTCTAAACGCCTTCCCTAGAAACACCTTGTGGGCATCTATGGTAGATGCATACAAGGTATCTAGGGATCTTTCTAAAATAAAATTAGATGAATTGTTTTCCGAACTAGAACTCCACGAACAAACTAACACCAATATGGTCGAGAAAGGTATTGCTTTCGTTGCAGGTAAAACTGGAAGGAAAACGAAGAAGAAGCCTAAACCTGAACCCGAGTCTAACTCTGACTCAGACTCAGAAGACGAAGAAGGAGAACAAACTAAGCTGGTCCGGCTCGCTCGAAGCTACTACAAGGAGCTGAAGAACCGAACCAACAAATGGAAAACCGGCCGAAGAAAGGACGAACCAGCTGAACCCGCAAACAAGCCTAATGTGACCTGCTATGAGTGCAAGAAAAAGGGTCACTACAAGTCAGAGTGCCCTAACCTAAAGGAGACAAAAAGGACGAGAAGAAAGAAGGCACTGCAAGCAACCTGGGACGAATCATCCTCAGAAGAAGAAGAAGAGGCCCCCCAGTCCAACCTCCTAGCTCTGACCGCCTCAGATAAAGTTGAGACTGAGTCAGAAACAGAACAAGAGGACGGCGAGCTGACCTTCACAGAAGACGGAGAAATTAAGGTAACTGGTTTTAATAGATTGCAATTAAGTGAGTTAATTTCATTTCTTTCTCGAGATTTGGCCAAAGCCAAACTCCGAGTCGAATCCCTCTGACAGGAAGTAAAACTCCTGAAAGAGGGAGCTGACTCTAAACCCTTAATCGAGAAGGTTCAGGAAGGAACTCCTACTCAAGTTGAAAAACTTGAAAAGGAAAACTCCTCCCTGAAAACTCAGGTTAAGGATCTTAGATCAGCATTAGAACGATTTACATCTGGTTCCAAAGGTCTTGACATGATCCTTGGAAAATAGAAATCAGTTCTAAATCGATCCGGATTGGGCTATAGAACCAAATCTCGGCAAAGATCATACTTTGCTGTACTGAATCAGTCCAGAGGTAAAATTCAGGCATGGGTACCCAAACTATTCCTGAACAAACCGACTGGACCAAATCAGTATTGGATCCCCAAGGACAAGATTCACATCTTGCCCAACCATCACCGTGGCTTTAGTCCAGGGGGAGCCAAACTGAAAACTATTTTCATTATTAGATAACCTTGTTATTCTTGATTTAAATTGCTTGATTGATTGGTTATTTAATTTCTGCAATATACCATGCTTAGACTTAGGCTAGCTTAAGGACTAAACAAACTTAGCTGAAATTTGACAACATAGTATTGGGTGGAGGTGAGATGATAGTACGTTAGGGAAGCCAATTTGGCGGAACTAGCCGAAGCTACTGATCCAAGACCCAAACTAGTTAGACCAGAAATTTTTCAAAGAATTTTTGAAAATGAAATTTCATTAAAAGGCTTTGTCAAGGAAAGGGTTGATGATCCCATAAGGCTACGGCCAAAGAAGGCCTAGTGCCTCACCAAGACCTGGAAGCCAATTTCTGAAATTCAAATTCAAATTTTTTTTTGTCAAATTCGAATCTAACACAAAATTTCAGGTATTTGTAGATTTAAACATTTTTGTTAAAATTAATTGTTTTCAAAATTAATCAAAATTTTCAAAATAATTTTAACTATCAAAACCTGTCTCACAAAACCTATAAGGTTAACGTGATTGAAAACCCTAGATATGGGTGAGACAGACTAGGCAGTGAAACTCAATTTAAAGCTATTCATGATTCTAATTGGATCCAAATCAAGAAAATTCTTTATGCGTAGGAACATAAAGATTTGGACCAATGGATGTTGGATAGCGGTTGCTCCAGACACATGACTGGAGATAAATTGAAGTTCACCAAGCTCAAACGCAAAAACCTAGGCTCAGTGGCATTTGGCAATAATGCCACACTCAAGGTAATTGGGTCAGGTAATATTGAGCTTAAATCTGATTTCATTATTAAGAAAGTTCTATTGGTTGAAAACATTAATTTTAACTTACTTAGCATAAGTCAGTTATGTGATTCTGGTTATATAGTTACTTTCAACAATTCTAACTGCCTGATCAGAAATGAACAAGACTCAGAAATCATACTTAAGGGCACTAGGAAAAACAATGTACACACTATAAATCTTCCCCTTATACCCAAATGTATGTTAACACAATTAGAACAAACAAACCTCTGGCATAGGAGATTAAGTCATACCAATTTGAGAACTATCTCAAAAATTACCCAACTTGGCTTAATCAAAGGTATCCCCAAAATTAAAAATAATGAAAACCTAATATGTGAATCATGTAATCAAGGTAAACAAACCAAATCCAATCACAAACTAATCCAGTCTGATTTAACTCAAACCACACTTGAGCTCCTGCACCTTGACCTATTTGATTCACATGGAGCCAAGTCACTAAGCGGGAACCGATACTGCTTAGTAATTGTAACGCCCGCTTTTTTATTTCCTAAGCGGCGTTACGTTCACATGCTTAGGGCATGTAGACATCATAAGGCAGCGGAATAACTTAACTTATACATGCCCTGTTAGCATTCTTAACTTATTGACATGGGAACCTTAGCATATTAACTTTGAACTTAAGCATCATATCATGTCTCACATAACATCATATCATAAGGTCATAAGGTTCCATAAGTCATTATTCAAACATATAAGTAAACATATAGTTTCCTGGGCCAAGTCACTACGACACACATGCGTTCTTGCCCTCCTGCTGCTTCCTTCATTGTCCCCTTGAATGATCTGCGGTATAAGGAAATAAGACTATAAGCACACAGGCTTAGTAAGACTCTTTCCTACTCACAAAACCATTCATCATTCATCATCTCATAATGAGACCATAAAACATTAACGTACTTGGTGCTCTACTTAGAACATAACATCTTACATCACTTGTCATATACATAACATGGCATAAACATCATGGCATAAACATAAACATCATAGACATTCTAGCATGGCATAATTCATGGCATAATTCATAAACATAGTGAACATAATTCATGGCATAAATCATAAACATCGTGAACATTCTAAGCATGACATAATTCATGGCATAAACATAAACATCATAGACATTCTAAGCATGGCATAATTCATGGCATAAATCATAAACATAGTGAACATTCTAAGCATGGCATAATTCATGGCATAAACATGAACATCATAGACATTCTAAGCATGGCATAATTCATGGCATAAATCATAAACATAGTGAACATTCTAAGCATGGCATAATTCATTCATTCTCATGCATACTTCTTAACATGAAACATAAGCATAAAATCTTATCAACATAGCATAATGCATAACCTGGATGGATGCATGAGTGGAATGCATATACATAAGGGATGCTTAACTTTTAAAACATACTTTTAATTGCTTAAACATAATCATCATAACATCATTTGGAGTCCCCGGCTTGTACCACATACATACATCATAGCGCGCATCCCTAGCAAGTCCGAGGACGCGAGCCCCGACTTACTAGGATAAGGACAGCATAGTCGGTAGTCCCCGATCCGAGGCGTTCTTAAGGTGCCCATCCCTGTTGCACAGCTCCGGTAGTGCCAGAACCGTGGACAGCTTCGGTAGTCCAAAACCGGGGCGTTCTTAAGGTGCCCATCCCTTGGACCCATACTTCGGTCAAGTACAAGCCCATACATAAAGTAAAATACTTTTCATGTTTCATCATCCATAAGACATTCATGGCATACTTAACATATCATAACTTGTTACTGCTCGGCCCGTCTACCAGCCCATTTACCGGTCCTCTTGACCATCGTACCATCGACCATCGACCGTGCCGTTTAGCATATTTATGCCTTAAAGGCATAAGCATCATCTTTCATTCATCATACTTGTCATTCATCATCATTCATTCATCATACTTAACATCATCGTTATGCCTTAAAGGCATGTACTTTAACCTCATTCCTAAGACATGGCATACATACATCTTATTCATACAACATGGCATGCATCATTCTTATCATGAACATAAACATAACATACTTAACATGGCATCATTCATATCATGAACCTAACATATCATAGCATCATTTTTATCGTGATCATAACCCTATCATTCTTATCATGGCATCATTCATATCCTGAACATAAACTTATCATACTTATCATGAACATACATAATCACTTAGCATGGTTCTTAGCATAGCATGGGCATATAACTTAACATGGTTCCCTACATCACCCTTATATCATGGCAACACATAAACATATACTTGAAGTTAAAGGCTCAACCCTAACCCTTAGGTCCTTGAGGTTGGCCGAAACATATGAGGTCCCTAGGGTAATCCAAAAATTCCCAGAAATTATACTTAACCTCGACACATCATAAGGGAACATAAATTAACATTATCAAGATTTTTGGCTTAATTATAGACCTTTAAATCATGGTGGCCGAAACCCTTAAACTTAGGGTTCTTGGTTATGTTTCTTTCATGTTGGACGAAACCCTAGGGTGTCCTAGGTTACTCCAAAAATTCACAAAACTTATAATTAACCTCTACATATCATAAGGGAACATTACATAACATTATCAAGATTTTTGGCATAATTATAGACCTGTAAATCATGGTGGCCGAAACCCTTAAACTTAGGGTTCTTAGTTTTGTTTCTTTCATGTTGGCCGAAACCCTAGGGTGTCCTAGGGTACTCCAAAAATCCCCAAAAATTATACTTAACCTCTACACATCATAAGGGAACATTAAATAGTATTATACAGATTTTTAGCATATTTATAGGCCTAAAAATCATGGTGGCCGAAACCCTTAAGCATGAGGGTCTTGGTTTTCTTTCCTTTCAACATCAAATGCGAAAACCCACCACTATATCATACTAAAAATCATAAAAATAATAGAGAACTATTATACCATTGGTGAGGGAGTCTTACCTTGGGTTTCTTGATTTTTTGAACCTAGGAAGAGAAGAAGATTGCAAGATCTTTGGATACTAGAGCCCCCTTGTCCTTGTACTCTTGTAGAGATTTTAGATCTAGGAGATGGAACCTTGGTGGAAGCTTTTCCAAGGGAAAAACCTTCTAGGAGTGGTCGGATAGAATGAGGGAGGAAGAGAGGAGGAAATTCAATTGAAAGAAGAGAGAATGAAACTCCCAAACCCCCCTATTTATCATACATTAAAGAGGTAAATGAAGAGTCTCTCCATGACTCTTCATCTTCTTCTTAATCTTAACTTATATCCACTTCATTTCCTCATAGAAATCCCTTGCTAGGTGAGTTGGTTAAGGCTTACATGGTTTTACAAGAGGTCCAAGGTTCAATCCTTGGCTCATGCACCTTTATTTTTATTTTATTTTTATTTCATTTATTTTATTATTTTTATTTCCTAAATTCCGAAAATCCCCCTAAAATCACTCATAATTATGCCAATATTCCTAAATAAAATTCTTTTATATTTATATTAATTTTACCTAATTTATATAAATTTTACCTAATTAATACCCATTTTTGGAGCCCATTTAAAGCTCATTGGTACTTAGTTTTCTCAATTTAAATGAGAAAACATGGATTTCCTAGGCCTAAGTTCTCCTTAATATTTCTAGGTCCCTTGGAAAATTATTTAAACATGCTTAATATTTTATGAAAATATTAAGAGAATTTTTTGGGTCGTTACAATCCCCCATACCTCATGAAAGTTCGTCCTCGAACTTAGAATAACTCCGGGTACTTGCGCCTCATCTCGTCCTCGCGTTCCCAGGTAGCTTCTTCGAATCGTTGACTTTGCCATAGGACCTTGACTAAGGGCACTTCCTTACTCCTCAGCTTCTTGACTTCCCTATCCAAAATCTGGATGGGTCTGCTCTCATAGCTTAGGTCCTTTTGCACTTGCACCGTCTGTGGCTCGATCACTTGGTCCATATTTGGGATACACTTTTTCAGCAGGGACACATGGAATACGTTATGGATAGCTGACATCTCTGGAGGCAGCTCCAGCTCATATGCCACCTTACCGACCCTTTTCAGAATCAGGTACGACCCCACATAGCGCGGACTTAGTTTTCCTTTCTTCCCAAATCTGGTCACTCCCATCACAGGAGCCACTTTGAGAAATACCCAATCTCCAACATTAAATTCCAGTGGTCTACGTCGAACATCGGCATAACTCTTTTGTCGGCTCTGAGTAGTTTCTATCCGTTGTCGAATATTCTGTATAGCTCGGGTGGTGCTGTCAATGACATCCGTTGTGAGCCCCATTTCCTTCTTTTCACCACCCTCATACCAACAGACCGGCGACCTACATCTCCTCCGGGCCGCTGGTGTTCTGCTTTTACTTGCTGGCAAGTCATGCAAGTACTAACATACTGAGCCACATCCCTCTTCATTTTGGACCACCAAAACTTCTCCTTCAGATCCTGATACATCTTGGTGGATCCGGGATGCATCGAGTAAGGGGTTCCGTGAGCTTCTGCCAGTATTTCCTTTCGAAGCTCTGGATCATTAGGAATACATGGACGATCCCTAAGGTAGAGTACTCCCCCTTTGGCGATATGGAAACCATCGCCCTTTCCTTTTAGGATCTCTTGTTTTATTTCCTGAAGACTCAAATCTCCCTTTTGTTTAGGGTTTAGGTGGAAAGTCGCTCGGAGATGACTTCGACCCTAAAATTCATAATTTCTCTTTCGAGTGGTCGGGGTAACTTGGATATGGACACCAAGGTGGCACTTGACTTTCGGCTAAGTGCATCGGCCACTTTGTTTGCCTTCCTTGGATGGTAGAAGATCTCGCAGTCATAGTTCTTCACCAACTCAAGCCATCGGCGTTGTCTCATATTCAGGTCTTTCTGAGTGAAGAAGTACCGCAGACTCTGGTGGTCTGTATAAATCTTACACTGTGCTCCATATAGATAATGCCTCCATATCTTAAGAGCGAAACCACCGCAGCCAATTCCAGATTGTGAGTGGGGTAGTTCTGCTCATTTTCCTTGAGTTGCCTAGAGGCGTAAGCAATGACCTTACCACTCTGCCTAAGTACAGCTCCAAGTCTTAGCTTGGAAGCATCGCTGTATATATCGAAGTTCTGATTATCTCTTTGACATATAATTGGCTAATGTGATTATTAACTCCATGATATAATTATATGCATATATCATAGTTATATACTTATTTTAATTATGGGTAAACCTAACAATAGTATGCTTCCGAATATTAGTTCTCAGCCCGAGTTACGAATTATATTAGTTGTATAATTATTATAGAATAGGTGAGGTCCTACTTATTATATTACCATAAAATAACTTAAGGTAGTCTTATATATTATATATAAGATATCAGTGACCCATAACCTATAATATGTGTTAACATAATTAGAACCCTACCCTATGCGTCCCTACCTAAGTTATACCATATGACCTATATCATTAATTATATCAGTATTAATATCATGTAACTAATGCTATATGCTAACATAGGTGAGAGTGTTATAATCTCCTGCGGGTAGGCTAACAGATAATTTTTTTCTACATGTGACTATATTATAGATTATACATAATATCATAAATTATAGTTTCTTTTCTACGCCTATATTATTCTAAATATTTAATTCCTAAAATAAGATAAAGTATCATTCATCGTTACATATCGTAACGTACTTTTCATCATAAATATCATTCATACTGGCATACCTTAAAATCATAAAACATCTTCCTACTATAAGATATGTAAAGAGGTACTTACTTGGAAGCGGCAGGAAGAGGGTTTGATGTGTGTGAAGTGAGATGGTTACTGCTCTGATACCAACCTGTAACACCCGCTTTTTTTTTTCCTAAGCAGCGTTACGTTCACATGCTTAGGGCATGTAGACATCATAAGACAGCGGAATAACTTAACTTATACATGCCCTGTTACTATTCTTAACTTATTGACATGGGAACCTTAGCATATTAACTTTGAACTTAAGCATCATATCATGTCTCACATAACATCATATCATAAGGTCATAAGGTTCCATAAGTCATTATTCAAACATATAAGTAAACATATAGTTTCCTGGGCCAAGTCACTACGACACACATGCGTTCTTGCCCTCCTGCTGCTACCTTCATTGTCCCCTTGAATGATCTGCGGTATAAGGAATAAGACTATAAGCACACAGGCTTAGTAAGACTCTTTCCTACTCACAAAACCATTCATCATTCATCATCTCATAATGAGCACATAAAACATTAACGTACTTGGTGCTCTACTTAGAACATAACATCTTATGTCACTTGTCGTATACATAACATAGCATAAACATCATGGCATAAACATAAACATCATAGACATTCTAGCATGACATAATTCATGGCATAATTCATAAACATAGTGAACATAATTCATGGCATAAATCATAAACATCGTGAACATTCTAAGCATGACATAATTCATGGCATAAACATAAACATCATAGACATTCTAAGCATGGCATAATTCATAGCATAAATCATAAACATAGTGAACATTCTAAGCATGACATAATTCATGGCATAAACAAGAACATCATAGACATTCTAAGCATGGCATAATTCATGGCATAAATCATAAACATAGTGAACATTCTAAGCATGGCATAATTCATGGCATAAACATAAACATCATAGACATTCTAAGCATGGCATAATTCATGGCATAAATTATAAACATAGTGAACATTCTAGGCATGGCATAATTCATGGCATAAACATAAACATCATAGACATTCTAACCATGACATAATTCATGGCATAAATCATAAACATAGTGAACATTCTAAGCATGACATAATTCATGGCATAAACATGAACATCATAGACATTCTAAGCATGGCATAATTCATGGCATAAATCATAAACATAGTGAACATTCTAAGCATGGCATAATTCATTCATTCTCATGCATACTTCTTAACATGAAACATAAGCATAAAATCTTATCAACATAGCATAATGCATAACCTGGATGGATGCATGAGTGAAATGCATATACATAAGGGATGCTTAACTTTTAAAACATACTTTTAATTGCTTAAACATAATCATCATAACATCATTTGGGGTCCCCGGCTTGTACCACATACATACATCATAACGCGCATCCCTAGCAAGTCCGAGGTCGCGAGCCCCGACTTACTAGGGTAAGGACAGCATAGTCGGTAGTACCCGAACCGAGGCGTTCTTAAGGTGCCCATCCCTGTTGCACAGCTCCGGTAGTGCCAGAACCGTGGACAGCTTCGGTAGTCCAAAACCGGGGCGTTCTTAAGGTGCCCATCCCTTGGACCCATACTTCGGTCCGGTACAAGCCCATACATAAAGTAAAATACTTTTCATATTTCATCATCCATAAGACATTCATGGCATACTTAACATATCATAACTTGTTACGGCTCGGCCCGTCTACCGGCCCATTTACCGGTCCTCTTGACCGTCGTACCGTCGACCATCAACCGTGCCGTTTAGCATATTTATGCCTTAAAGGCATAAGCATCATCTTTCATTCATCATACTTGTCATTCATCATCATTCATTCATCATACTTAACATCATCGTTATGCCTTAAAGGCATGTACTTTAACCTCATTCCTAAGACATGGCATACATACATCTTATTCATACAACATGGCATGCATCATTCTTATCATGAACATAAACATAACATACTTAACATGGCATCATTCATATCATGAACCTAACATATCATAGCATCATTTTTATCGTGATCATAACCCTATCATTCTTATCATGGCATCATTCATATCCTGAACATAAACTTATCATACTTATCATGAACATACATAATCACTTAGCATGGTTCTTAGCATAGCATGGGCATATAACTTAACATGGTTCCCTACATCACCCTTATATCATGGCAACA
This sequence comes from Boesenbergia rotunda, assembly GCA_024364735.1. Taxonomy (NCBI): domain Eukaryota; kingdom Viridiplantae; phylum Streptophyta; class Magnoliopsida; order Zingiberales; family Zingiberaceae; genus Boesenbergia; species Boesenbergia rotunda. The sequence goes on along the minus strand of JAGFNQ010003376.1, from coordinate 577,488 downwards.
CATAAACATATACTTGAAGTTAAAGGCTCAACCCTAACCCTTGGGTCCTTGAGGTTGGCCGAAACATATGAGGTCTCTAGGGTAATCCAAAAATTCGCAGAAATTATACTTAACCTCCACACATCATAAGGGAACATAAATTAACATTATCATGATTTTTGGCTTAATTATAGACCTTTAAGTCATGGTGGCCGAAACCCTTAAACTTAGGGTTCTTGGTTATGTTTCTTTCATGTTGGCCGAAACCCTAGGGTATCCTAGGTTACTCCAAAAATTCCCAAAACTTATACTTAACCTCTACACATCATAAGGGAACATTACATAACATTATCAAGATTTTTGGCATAATTATAGACCTGTAAATCATGGTGGCCGAAACCCTTAAACTTAGGGTTCTTAGTTTTGTTTCTTTCATGTTGGCCGAAACCCTATGGTGTCCTAGGGTACTCCAAAAATCCCCAAAAATTATACTTAACCTCTACACATCATAAGGGAACATTAAATAACATTATACAGATTTTTAGCATATTTATAGGCCTAAAAATCATGGTGGCCGAAACCCTTAAGCATGAGGGTCTTGGTTTTCTTTCCTTTCAACATCAAATTCGAAAACCCACCACTATATCAAACTAAAAATCATAAAAATCATAGGGAACTATTATACCATAGGTGAGGGAGTCTTACCTTGGGTTTCTTGATTTTTCGAACCTAGGAAGAGAAGAAGATTGCAAGATCTTTGGATACTAGAGCCCCCTTGTCCTTGTACTCTTGTAGAGATTTTAGATCTAGGAGATGGAACCTTGGTGGAAGCTTTTCCAAGGGAAAAACCTTCTAGGAGTGGTCGGCTAGAATGAGGGAGGAAGAGAGGAGGAAATGCAATTGAAAGAAGAGAGAATGAAACTCCCAAACCCCCCTATTTATCATCCATTAAAGAGGTAAATGAAGAGTCTCTCCATGACTCTTCATCTTCTTCTTAATCTTAACTTATATCCACTTCATTTCCTCATAGAAATCCCTTGCTAGGTGAGTTGTTTAAGGCTTACATGGTTGTACAAGAGGTCCAAGGTTCAATCCTTGGCTCATGCACCTTTATTTTTATTTTATTTTTATTTCATTTATTTTATTATTTTTATTTCCTAAATTCTGAAAATCCCCCTAAAATCACCCATAATTATGCCAATATTCCTAAATAAAATTCTTTTATATTTATATTAATTTTACCTAATTTATATAAATTTTACCTAATTAATACCCATTTTTGGAGGCCATTTAACGCTCATTGGTACTTAGTTTTCTCAATTTAAATGAGAAAACATGGATTTCCTAGGCCTAAGTTCTCCTTAATATTTCTAGGTCCCTTGGAAAATTATTTAAACATGCTTAATATTTTAAGAAAATATTAAGAGAATTTTCCGGGTCGTTACAGTAATAGTTGATGATTACTCTAGGTTTACCTAAGTTAGGTTCCTAAAAATTAATGATGAAACCCATTCATGCTTTTCTTCTTTATGCCCTAGTCCATTACCTTGACCTAGACATTGAACTCCATATGTTTCATACCATTCTGCATGCGTCCAGTGTCACGACCCAGGGACGAGTGCACACACCATATTGCCACATCATTACATCCCTCCTTCATCACCACGGTCGGGACATTATGTAACGCCCCAAAATTCCCATTTTTAGTTCTTAAAGTCCTTAGAACTATTTAAAAATGGTTTAGAAATATTCTCGATATTTTTAGGAATTTTTAGAATATTTTTATGGAATTTTTCGAGTCCGTTTAGTATTTTTAAACAAGAAAAAACGTTAAAGGGCAGCAGGGGGTTCGAACCCGCGACCACCGGAGGAGCAAGCGCGCGCGTGACCGGCTGGGCTAGGGTATCAAGCACAACAAAAGATGGAGAGAAATATATTTATAGAGTAGTTACGCTTTTCATAAAGATAGTATAAATAGATGATTAAAGAGAGGAAATTAGAATTTTGGGTTTCTCTTCCTCACCCTAGCCGCGCGACGCCCAAACCCTCACGCCGACCTCTCTTCCTCCTCCCTTGGGCGAAAACCACACCAAGCACCAAGACCTCCTCTCCTCTTCCAAGGGGCGCCGGCCAAGAGGGAACCAAGGAGAAGGAGCGTTTCGTCCGTCTCGACGAGAAGAACACGTAGGCGCGGACGGTTCGTAGAGATTTCAAGCTTCTCCCGAGCCCTAGACGTCAATTTTGGTTGTAAGTTCAAGGAAACCAATGTAAGTACTGCTCACCTACAGTAAGAGGCGGTTTTCCGCAAACGTTTTTCGTCAGAAAGTTAAAAATGCAAAGTTTGCTTTAGTCTATGATCTTGCATGTATTTCTAGTTTAATTCGTGCTTGTATAAGTTGATTAATTACCCTATATGAGTTAGGGTCTAAGAAAAAGCTATGAGAAAAGAAAAGAGAAGATAAAGATAAGAAAAGAAAAGGCCAAGGCCTTAAGAAATCCCCCAAAAGTCAAGACTTAGGGATTTGGGCACACAAGGTGCTCGTTAAAATGCCAAAGCATTTAAAGATAAGAAAGAAAAGAAAGAAAAGCTATTTTATTTTCCAAGACCAGTACCCGGCGTCCAAGGGCGTCGATAAAGAAATCCAGGTGTCCAATTCCAAGGTCTTGGCCCTGGTAGACCAAGGTCTGCTCTATTAGGATTGGTGGCTCGCTACCCCAACCTTTTAGGGAACGCACATAAGATGGTACTTACGTCTTCAGTGGATCCAAGTGATTAGTATTTTCAAGTATATGCTTTAGCAAAGTTTTTCTAAAGTTTAAGAAAGTTTTCTAAATGGTAAAGGAAGATTTAAAGTTAAAGAATTGCTAAAGTTTCAAGTTAAGCCAAGAAAAGTGAGTTAAGATTTATTAATGCTTGAGTATGCATGTTTTCGAGTTATACATGTTCTTAGTGTTTCTTTCAAGCATATAAGTATCTCATGTGATTTCATATTGTTCAAGAAGCATGTTTGCACATTTCGAGATTTTGTGAGCTAGATAGTACTTACTAAGCTTTATGTTTATAGATGCATTTCCTCTTACTGTAGGTAAAGGTAAAGACAAGCAATTCTGAAGGAAGGCGACAAGGCGATGCTGAGCGACGTGTGTGTGGTTGCTGATTTTGGAGAGATCCTTGAGACGAGACAATTTAGTTATTTGAATTACAATGTTTAAGTTTATTCAAATTCCAAGTTATTGCTTTATGGAGTTTAGCGAACATTTAAGCTTTGGATAGTTTTACATGCTCAATTTCTTAGAGTAAAGATTCCATGTCATTTCATTTAGCATACATATCCTTATGATTGCATTGGATGAGTAGAAGTGTGAGTAGGTTGGAATATTGATACTTTGTTGGAGAATTGATGCATGTGCCAAGATAGTACTAGTTCCCCTTTGAATCAAGTTTTATTGCTTAAATATATTTAGAAAAGTTGCATTCACATTTCATAATGCTTTAGCAAGGTTATAGAACATGTATTTGGTGTTATGAATGCATAGGAGTCAAGATTGGTACAAACTCTAAGGTTAAAGTTCATATAAACTTGAATAGCTTATTTACTTCCACAAAAGTTCTAATTTCGAGTTTATGAAGTTGTTTTGATTGGCTAAAATGTTTAGGAAACTAGTATAGAGTATAGAAATGGTGTTGTGTCTTGTTATGGCTTGAAACTATATGTTTAGTGGGCTTTTGGAAACTAAGTTTCGAATCTGAATTTTCAGTTTTCAGGCGTGCCAGTCGACTGGTTCAGAACCAGTCGACTGCCCTATCGAACAGTAGCTTCTGTCCGATACACCAGTCGACTGCCAAGAGGCCAGTCGACTGGTGCCGCGCCCAGAAACTTTCTGAGGCCGATACCAGTCGACTGGTCAGATCGCAGTCGACTGGTACCATTGCAGAAAAGTCCTATAGATGTAAAGAAGTGTGCCATGGTATCATGCATGACTATTAGAGTTAGTATATCATAGATAGATTTAAATTGAGAAGAAAAAAAAGATTTCCGCATTCCTAGTCGTGCATTAGAGTCGAGAAGTAGATAGAGTAACGATCCGTCTAAGGCAGAGAAGGCGGGTCGCTACAGGTGGTATCAGAGCAGTTCCCATTCTCCAGCATCACACACACATCAGCATCAACCTTGCCGTCTTCAAGTAAGTAAGTTTTAAGTTTCAGTTTTTCTATTGCTCCTTTACTTAACTTCAGTATAGAGAAATGCTTAAGTACTTACTCATATGTGCATAGAACAAGGAAGCATGTTTAATACCTTAGTACCACGGAATCATGTTTAATCCCTAGAATGGATATTAGAGAAATGCTTAAGTACTTACTTGATTTGCCCAAAAGTAAGTTTTGGGATTATGACACGCATGGTGCTTGATAAAAGTTTTGAGTAAGACCAAGGTCTTACTAAGCCCTAGAACGAGTTCTAGGACTATGAAATGAGATAAGAATCAAGACCAAGGTCTTGTTATATCCTAAAGCAAGTTTGGGAACATTACCATTAAGTGTTAAGTTATACATTTGAGGATGTCCTAGAAAGGCCCAAAACGAGGAGCAAGCTCCTAGAAGGCAAGAAGCGTACCTCATTCAGTAGGAGAAACTGAAGCCAGGGAACTTCCCAGGCACAAGCAAACCATGGGATGCTTAAGCATGGTTCAAAACGTTGGAAAGAATAGTAGGGCTACTGGACTGGCATGAGGTAGAGAAGATAAAGTGTGCATCTTTCTGCCTTACGGGAGATGCTAGAATATAGTGGAAGAGAGTCAAGGCCAAGAGAAATGTCAGCCAGATGACATGGGCCGACTTCGAGACTGAGTTCTTCGAAGAATACTCTCACATGCAAGTAACCAACAAGCATTATGATGAATTCACGGAGTTCAGACAAGGAGAACTATCCGTGGATGAAGCAGTGAAGATGTTTAAGTGGTTAGCTCATCTGTGCCCAGAGCTAGTTTGCACAGAAAAAGAGATAGTTAGGCTAATGCTCAAGATGTTAAGGCCTGAGATAGCGTTGAAGGGGGGCTAGCGGTGTTAAGAGGCTGCAAACCTCCGAGGAACTAATAAGTAGTGCTTTGATCACTGAGCACTACTTAAACAGTATAAAGGCCACCAGAAAGGTTGAACGATGAAGTTCTTAACAACCTTACCGTCAGGGGAAGTAATGGCCTCTACTGAGAGGCTAAGGGCAGTATCAATCTAGATTTCTAACCGAGAGCTCTACAGTGACTTGTTAGTCCTTGAGATGAAGGATTACGATGTCATTTTAGGAATGGACTTCTTGAGCAAGTATAATGCTTCTATAGACTGCCGCAAGAAAAAGTCAAGTTCACACCAGAAGCAGAACCTTCGGTTGAGTTTATTGGAGACCCAAGGAGAAAGATAGATAGGTTCCTACCTACCTTACAAGCTCAGAGAATGTCAGAGAAGGGGTGCTCTGGTTTCTAGCTCATATAGTGGATGCGAGTCAAGGACAAGGATTGAAGAGAGAAGAAGTGAGGGTAGTCTGTGACTATCCTAAGGTGTTTCCTGAAGAGTTACCAGGACTCCCTCCCAATCGGGAAATTGAGTTTGAAATTGAGTTGGCCCCAGGAACCAACGCAATTTCGAAGGCACCTCATCGCATGGCACCAGCAGAACTGAAAGAATTACAAGAACAATTGCAAGAGCTGCTTGACAAGGGTTTCATCCGCCCTAGTCATTCACCTTGGGGAGCTCCTGTACTTTTCGTCAAGAAGAAGGATGGGTCTGTGCGTCTGTGCATAGACTACAGAGCTCTGAACAAGGTGACCATCAAGAACAAGTACCCCCTTCCTAGAATAGATGATTTATTTGATCAACTCAAAGGGGCTACAGTGTTCTCGAAGATAGATCTGCGTTCTGGGTATCATCAGCTAAAGGTTAAAGAAAGTGACATCCCCAGGACGGCCTTCAGGACAAGATACGGCCACTACGAATTCGTAGTGATGCCTTTTGGAGTAACCAATGCTCCAGCGGTCTTCATGGAGCTGATGAACCACATCTTTAGGGAGTATCTCGATAAATTCGTCATCGTATTTATTGATGATATTCTCGTATACTCACAGACTCCAGAGGACCATGCTACACACTTGAGGATAGTGCTGCAGATCCTTCAGCAGGAGAAGCTCTATGCAAAATTCTCAAAGTGTGAGTTTTGGCTAGATCAGGTGACCTTCCTAGGTCACATTGTATCCAAAGAAGGTATTCAAGTTGATCCAGCCAAGATAGAAGCAGTCAGCAACTGGTGTAGACCCAAGAATGCCAGTGAAATCAGAAGCTTCTTAGGCCTGGCAGGATATTACAAAAAATTTGTGGAGGACTTTTCCAGAATAGCCTCTCCACTCACAGCCTTGACCAGAAAGAACAAGAAGTTTGAGTGGTCAGATAAATGCGAGCACAGCTTCCTAGAACTGAAGAAAAGATTGACCAGTGCTCCCATCCTGACTGTTCCAGAGAGTGACAAGGCCTTTGACATCTACAGTGATGCATCCAAGATGGGCCTTGGAGCTGTCCTCATGCAAGATGGTAAAGTAATAGCATATGCCTCCAGACAGCTCAAGGACTATGAGAAGAATTACCCTACCCACGACCTTGAGCTAGCAGCTGTGGTTTTCGCACTGAAGCTCTGGAGACACTACCTGTATGGAGTGCAGTGTAGAATCTTCATAGACCATTAGAGTTTGAAGTACTTCTTCACTCAGAAGGATCTGAATATGAGGCAGCGCAGGTGGCTAGAGTTGGTCAAAGATTATGACTGTGAAATCCTCTACCACCCAGGTAAAGCTAATAAAGTGGCAGATGCACTGAGCAGAAAATCCTGTGCAGCACTGATGTCCTTATCATCATTGTCTCCACCACTTCGGAAAGAAATAAAAGATTTTGGAGTCGAGGTTATAGTTGGGCAATTTTCTGCATTGACCCTAGAGTCAACCCTGCTTAAAGATATACAAAGAAAGCAAAGTCAAGACCCAGAGATCCAGAAGATCAAGCAGGAGATTCAAGAGGCAGAAAATTCAGAGTTTCGAATATCAGATAGTGGCATCCTCTATCTTGGAGACCGCCTTTGCGTCCCCAATGATGAGGAACTAAGAAAGAATATTCTAGAAGAGGCCCACAGTACCCCATACTCTATGCATCCTGGTTCTACCAAGATGTACCAAGATTTAAAGAAAAGATTCTGGTGGTCTGGACTCAAGCGAGACGTGGCCAGATATATCAGTACCTGCTTGACCTGCCAGAGGGTCAAAGCAGAACACCAGAGACCAGGAGGAGTTCTACAGCCACTTCCCATTCCAGAGTGGAAGTGGGAAGAAATATCCATGGACTTTATCACAGGTCTTCCAAGAACCACCCATGGACACGATGCAATTTGGGTGATAGTGGATAGATTGACCAAGTCTGCCCACTTCCTAGCCATCAAGTTATCGCATTCGGTAGAGCAGTTAGCACAGCTGTACGTGAAAGAAGTAATCAGACTTCACGGAGTTCCGAAGTCGATCGTTTCTGACAGAGATGGGCGGTTCATCTCCCATTTTTGGAGGTGTGTTCACGACGCCCTAGGCACCAGACTTCAGTTCAGCACAGCTTTCCATCCCCAGACAGATGGACAAACAGAGAGAGTAAATCAGATTTTAGAAGACATGCTCAGGGCTTGTGTGTTGGACTTTAAAGGTAGTTGGTGTAAATTTCTGTGTTTAGCTGAGTTTGCCTACAACAATAGCTATCAGGCCACCATCAGGATGGCACCTTATGAGACATTGTATGACAGGAAATGCAGATCACCCATATATTGGCAAGGAGCTGGTGAGAAGAAAGAGATGGAGTCAGGACTAGGCAGCTAGACTGAGCTTATAGATGAGACCACTCAGGCTATCCAGACGATCCGCCAGAGGATTGAGACTGCCCAGAGTAGACAGAAAAGTTATGCTGACACACGCCGTAGGCCACTTGAATTCCAAGTTGGAGATTCAGTATTTCTCAAGGTCGCTCCTATGAAGGGAGTGATGAGATTTGGCAAAAAGGGCAAGCTGAGTCCTCGCTACATAGGACCCTACAAGATTATAAAGAGAGTTGGGAAAGTAGCCTATGAGCTGGACTTGTCAGAGGATATGTCAGCTATCCACAGTACCTTTCATGTCTCTATGCTAAAGAAGTGTATTCATGACCCTAGCCAAGTGATTCAGCCTCAGTCAGTACAGATCCAAGAAGATCTTAGCTATGAGAGCAGACTGACACAGATAGTGGACAAAGCAGTTAAAAGATTAAGAAACAAAGAAGTGCCACTAGTGAAGGTCATCTGGCAGAATCAAAAGCATGAGGAGGCTACTTGGGAACGTGAGGACAGCATGAAAGAAAGATATCCAGAATTATTCTAAGTTCGAGGACGAACTTTTTATAAGGTATGGGGGATTGTAACGCCCCAAAATTCCCATTTTTAGTTCTTAAAGTCCTTAGAACTATTTAAAAATGGTTTAGAAATATTCTCGATATTTTTAGGAATTTTTAGAATATTTTTATGGAATTTTCCGAGTCCGTTTAGTATTTTTAAACAAGGAAAAACGTTAAAGGGCAGCAGGGGGTTCGAACCCGCGACCACCGGAGGAGCAAGCGCGCGCGTGACCGGCTGGGCTAGGGTATCAAGCACAACAAAAGATGGAGAGAAATATATTTATAGAGTAGTTACGCTTTTCATAAAGATAGTATAAATAGATGATTAAAGAGAGGAAATTAGAATTTTGGGTTTCTCTTCCTCACCCTAGCCGCGCGACGCCCAAACCCTCACGCCGACCTCTCTTCCTCCTCCCTTGGGCGAAAACCACACCAAGCACCAAGACCTCCTCTCCTCTTCCAAGGGGCGCCGGCCAAGAGGGAACCAAGGAGACGGAGCGTTTCGTCCGTCTCGACGAGAAGAACACGTAGGCGCGGACGGTTCGTAGAGATTTCAAGCTTCTCCCGAGCCCTAGACGTCAATTTTGGTTGTAAGTTCAAGGAAACCAATGTAAGTACTGCTCACCTACAGTAAGAGGCGGTTTTCCACAAACGTTTTCCGTCAGAAAGTTAAAAATGCAAAGTTTGCTTTAGTTTATGATCTTGCATGTATTTCTAGTTTAATTCGTGCTTGTATAAGTTGATTAATTACCCTATATGAGTTAGGGTCTAAGAAAAAGCTATGAGAAAAGAAAAGAGAAGATAAAGATAAGAAAAGAAAAGGCCAAGGCCTTAAGAAATCCCCCAAAAGTCAAGACTTAGGGATTTGGGCACACAAGGTGCTCGTTAAAATGCCAAGGCATTTAAAGATAAGAAAGAAAAGCTATTTTATTTTCTAAGACCAGTACCCGGCGTCCAAGGGCGTCGTTAAAGAAATCCAGGTGTCCAATTCCAAGGTCTTGGCCCTGGTAGACCAAGGTCTGCTCTATTAGGATTGGTGGCTCGCTACCCCAACCTTTTAGGGAACGCGCATAAGATGGTACTTACATCTTCAGTGGATCCAAGTGATTAGTATTTTCAAGTATATGCTTTAGCAAAGTTTTTCTAAAGTTTAAGAAAGTTTTCTAAATGTTAAAGGAAGATTTAAAGTTAAAGAATTGCTAAAGTTTCAAGTTAAGCCAAGAAAAGTGAGTTAAGATTTATTAATGCTTGAGTATGCATGTTTTCGAGTTATACATGTTCTTAGTGTTTCTTTCAAGCATATAAGTATCTCATGTGATTTCATATTGTTCAAGAAGCATGTTTGCACATTTCGAGATTTTGTGAGCTAGATAGTACTTACTAAGCTTTATGCTTATAGATGCATTTCCTCTTACTGTAGGTAAAGGTAAAGACAAGCAATTCTGAAGGAAGGTGACAAGGCGATGCTGAGCGACGTGTGTGTGGTGGTTGATTTTGGAGAGATCCTTGAGACGAGACAATTTAGTTATTTGAATTACAATGTTTAAGTTTATTCAAATTCCAAGTTATTGCTTTATGGAGTTTAGCGAACATTTAAGCTTTGGATAGTTTTACATGCTCAATTTCTTAGAGTAAAGATTCCATGTCATTTCATTTAGCATACATATCCTTATGATTGCATTGGATGAGTAGAAGTGTGAGTAGGTTGGAATATTGATACTTTGTTGGAGATATTGATGCATGTGCCAAGATAGTACTAGTTCCCCTTTGAATCAAGTTTTATTGCTTAAATATGTTTAGAAAAGTTGTATTCACATTTCATAATGCTTTAGCAAGGTTATAGAACATGTATTTGGTGTCATGAATGCATAGGAGTCAAGATTGGTACAAACTCTAAGGTTAAAGTTCATATAAACTTGAATAGCTTATTTACTTCCACAAAAGTTCAAATTTCGAGTTTATGAAGTTGTTTTGATTGGCTAAAATGTTTAGGAAATTAGTATAGAGTATAGAAATGGTGTTGTGTCTTGTTATGGCTTGAAACTATATGTTTAGTGGGCTTTTGGAAACTAAGTTTCGAATCTGAATTTTCAGTTTTCAGGCGTGCCAGTCGACTGGTTCAGAACCAGTCGACTGCCAAGAGGCCAGTCGACTGGTGCCGCGCCCAGAAACTTTCTGAGGCCGATACCAGTCGACTGGTCAGATCGCAGTCGACTGGTGCCATTGCAGAAAAGTCCTATAGATGTAAAGAAGTGTGCCATGGTATCATGCATGACTATTAGAGTTAGTATATCATAGATAGATTTAAATTGAGAAGAAAAAAAAAAGATTTCCGCATTCCTAGTCGTGCATTAGAGTCGAGAAGTAGATAGAGTAACGATCCGTCTAAGGCAGAGAAGGCGGGTCGCTACACATTACCGTTGGTGAAATTTTCGCGATGACCGACTTTGACGAAATAGGATTTAGGAACTTTTCCTTAGCGGGTCTAGAGGTGTCGGCCACCGGGGTTCTTAGTTGGAGACGACAGCAGGCCGGAGCACCAGTCGACCCAGACGAGGAGGTTGAGGTCGACGTCGGAGATCTAGCAGCAGCAGCCCGAGCGCACATTGATGAGCCCGCTCCACCGACACTCTACGATCGAGTGACTCAGCTAGAGACACGTGTTCAGAGCCTCCGAGAGGAAGTGGAGGCCAATCATGCCGAAAACATGGAGACAAATCTGGGCTACTACAACAGTTACATGAGCGCCCTTCGAGCCGAGAGGGAGGCCAGAGAGGCAGAGTATCATTAGATGAGGACCCTATTTCGATCCTGGCAGCCAGGCTCCTCCGAGAGGAAGTGGAGGCCAATCATGCCGAAAACATGGAGACAAATCTGGGCTACTACAACAGTTACATGAGCGCCCTTCGTGCCGAGAGGGAGGCCAGGGAGGCAGAGTATCATGAGATGAGGACCCTATTTCGATCCTGGCAGCCAGGCTCCTCCGATCATCCCGGTCCCTCATCTTAGATCTGCTTAGTATTGTACCAGCATTTGGCTGCCCCTACTCTGTAGGGTTGACTATGTTTGACTCTTGACTATATTGACTACTTTCTGTTGATCAGTTTATGAGTACTTGTTCTTTTTGCAGTTAGGATTGTGCTCTGTAGAATAGAGTATCTCAAATTTTTTACTGCTCTACTTGATTTCAAAAATCAGTTTTCTAAAAATAGATTTTGAAAAACTATTTTACTTAATTTCAAAATCAGTTTTCACTTTTTACTTAGTTTTATTGCAAAACTACCCCCTTTTAAAAAATTAGGACTTTTCGAAAATGGACTTAGCCTAGGCCCTAACCCTAGAACTGCATGCACCTATAGACTTAGAAGCCAGCATCTCACAAGCACCTTAGTACTTTTGATTGATAATCTAGAAAGGGTTGAGATGCTTAGGTCTTTGCCTTAATTCAAGATGCTTTAAGTCAGTGCATCTGCAGTAATTGGGGCACTAAATACAACTTAAACAGCAATCAAGTTAAGTGTCAAGTTTAGAAAATCTAACTTAAACAGAAACACTTAACTTGACTAACCCTAGCAAAAACTACTATTTATAACAGTTAGTAAGTAGCTAATTGGGTTAGACATGTCCCTACAGAGAAAATTGATTGATTTAGTGTAAATCTAATTATGAATTGGTTCAGTACAGCAAATTCTTATTATGCAATCATATTTATCTTGTTTTGATATATGGCAAAGGGGGAGAGATAGAAAAGGAAAGAGAAAAATTACTTTTACTTTTCCTAATTACTTTTACTTTTTCAAAATTTCTCCTTTATTCAAAAAGGTTCAAAAATATACTTATCCTTCATTCAAAAGCTTAAACTTTTTGAAGAAGTACTTAAGTTCTTAAAGCTTTCAAAATTTTGCCTAAGTACTCTAGTTTCAAAATTTCTTAAAGCTTTCAAAATGTTGCTAAGATTTTTTACTCAAGCTTCCTTTTACTCAAGCTTTCAAACTTTTGCTAAGTACTCTAGCTTCAAAATTCTTTGCTCAAGCTTTCAAAATTTTGCTAAGTACTCTAGTTTCAAAATTTCTTAACTTTTTGAAGAAGTACTTAAGTTCTTAAAGCTTTCAAAATTTTTCCAAAGTACTCTAGTTTTAAAATTTCTTAAAGCTTTCAAAATGTTGCTAAGATTTTTTACTCAAGCTTCCTTTTACTCAAGCTTTCAAAATTTTGCTAAAGTACTCTAGCTTCAAAATTCTTTTCTCAGGCTTTCAAAATTTTGCTAAGTACTCTAGCTTAAAAATTTTTTTACTCAAGCCTTCAAAATTTTTTGCTAAGTACTCCAGCCTCAAAATTTTTATTCAAGCCTTCAAAATTTTGCTAAGTACTCTAGCCTTTCAAAAGTTTCTTGCTTAAGCTTGTCAAATTTTTTTTTACTCTAAAGCTTAAGTTTTTCAAAACTGTATTAAAACTGAAATTCTTACTTAAGCTAACATTTTCAAAAAGTCTTCAAGTACAAATAAAGTTTTTTAAACCCCACGAATTTTTGAAAAATCTAGGGGGGGTGCCTTCCAGGGGGAGGGAACAAAAGTTAAAACTTTTTCATGTTTTGCTTAAACTTAACTTTTTGAACTAGGGTTGCCATAAATCAAAAAAGGGGAGATTGTTGGTGCAGAATGCACCTAAGTCAAACCCGTGTTTTGATAATGTCAACATAGGTCAAAAGTTAAGTCTTTCTTGTTTTCTAACAAGTTAATCTAGTGTGCAGGAAAAGCCCTAGCGAAGGACTGCTTGGCACTGGCAAAGGAATGCCAGGAAAGAAAGCCCTAGCAAAGGATTACTAGGCAACTGGCGAAGGACTGCCAGTATCAAGCCCTAGCGAAGGACTGCTAGGCTCCAGGCGAAGGACAGCCTGGGACTGAAGCCCTAGCGAAGGACTGCTAGGCAACTGGCGAAGGACTGCCAGTTTACAAGACCTGACAAAGGACCGTCAGGCAAAAGTACAACCAGAGGAACGGTTGGCATCAGATAAATTCTCCCGAGAGGAGTAGGTGAGGACGCATTCCCCGTTGAAGGAACAGTAGGCGTCGGTTCGACCTAGGGCTCCATTTTGGAGACCAAAGTCAGAACCAAGACAGCTAAGGCTGTATAAACAAATACTTTATTGCTTTATTGTGTTTTGGACTAACCCTGGATGCAGGACCAAAGGAAGGAGTGTCTGCAGCTCAGATAGCCTCAAAGGAATGAGGTAGTAGCTGAGTAGGGCGCCCGGAGTGTCCCGGGCGCCCCCAAGGCCCATACAAAACAAGTAAAGAAAAAAGGAGTTCGAATACATGCTGGGCCGGGCGCCCCTGTGCTCCCGGGCGCCCCTGTGCTCCCGGGCGCCCCCGTGCTCCCGGGCGCCCCCATGCGCATGCATCGATCTAGAAGCCAAGTGAAGCCAAAGGATAGAGTTTGACCCGCTCAATCCGGGCGCCCCGAGCGCTGCGGGCGCCCCGGTCAAAGCGGATCCAGAGGATAGATGCTGACCGAGAGCTCTGCAGATCAAAAGCCACGTGGGGGGCGCCCCCGACATCCCGGGCGCCCCAGGCCCTATATAAGGGACCCTCGACCAAGGCTTCATGACATCAATTCACTCAACGCCTCAAAGCTCGTCTGCTCTCGCGCCTTGCTCCGGAAACTCTCCAACTCGAGCCGACGACGTCCCGCTGCTCCGAAAAAGTTAATCTACTCCGGACGTCGGTAAAAGAAGAATGTTCTTTTTATTTACTGCACTTATCTTTGTAATTAAATTTTGTAAACCTTTTTGCGCCTATATAGAATTGCCCAAAGTAAACGGTCAACGACCGTGGGCCTTGGAGTAGGAGTCGACACAGGCTCCGAACCAAGTAAATCGACTGTGTCTCTGTGTCTTGTTGTTTAATTTCCACTGCGTACCTGCTCTTACGAAAATCTGAAAGTTTACCGATATTCACCCCCCCTCTATCGGTTTTCTCGATCCAACACAATCTCCCCCTTTTTGATGTTTGACAATAACTTAAGTTAGATGGTTGAAGGGGCTAATTTACTATCCTTGGGATAAAAAAAAACAAAAAAAATGATATATGTTTTGAAACTATATTTTTGATCTTTTGGAGAAAATTTTTCTAACTTAAGCACACCTCTCCCTCTTTATCATACATCAAAAAACTTTAAGAAAATACTTGCACCAATAATGAAAACTTTTAGTTCTTTTTGAAAATACTTAGTGCAAAATTTTTGAAAACATTGCATTTTGAATGATATATTACATTTTTTTGAAAAATGCATAATTTTGAAAAAGATGCTATGTACTTTTGAAAGATTATGTAATTTTTTAAAAAATATAAGTACCTTTGAAAAATATATTGAATTTATTGAAAAATTAAGTACTTTTGGAAAATGCATAATTTTTGAAAGAATGCTATTTTGGAAAATATAAATATTATGCATATTTTGCAAGTACTAAATATTTCTGAAAAAGATGAGACTTTGATAAATATAAGTAATTTTTGAAACATAATATTTTACTTGACTAGGTTTCTTTTCCAGTCTGACACAATCCTAGGAAACCTTGTTAACCACAAGGACATTTTCCTAAGTGTCCTGGAAATTCTTCAAACTCAAGTAAATATTAACAGAATTTTGTCAAAAAAAATAATAGTACTTTTGAAAATATATGCTAGTGGATTTTGAAAAATGTGTGAACTTTTGAATACCCAATATTTTACTTGACTTGGTTTATCTTTCAGGCTGACACCATCCTGGGAAACCTTGTTGACTACAAGGATATTTCCTAGGTGTCTTGAAAATTTTCCAACCCAAGTAAATATTATTTCAAAAATAATTTCATAAGTCACAAATTCTAACAAATAAAATAATAGTATTTTGAAAGACTTAGATTTTTAGCAAGATTTTAAAGATATGAAAGTATGTTATTAAATAATTCTTTTAATTTGACCTCCCTCTAAACTTGACTCAGTCCTGGGAAGCTTGTTGACCACAAGTACTTTTCCTCTAAGTCTTAAGGTTTGATTCAGATTAAAAAGAAATATTTAAAAAAAAATGAATAATTACCAAAAAACTTTTCTGAAATTCTTCTTTTGACTCAGACTCCCCCTAAATTTGACACATCCTAGGAGTCCTTGAAAATCATGAAGTGGACCTTTACTTTGTGTCTTTAGGTTTTATCAAAGTCAAAGAAACAGGTAAATTTTTGATCATATACTTTTTACAACATAACCCGTTTTTGAAAACACAAGTAATAATGATTTAAAGCACAGTTTTAGAAAAGTATTTTTCAAACGATAGTAATGTTTAAAGTGCAGTTTTTGAAAACCATTTCAAAAAAAATGAAAAGCACTCCCCCTGTACCCGATACCGTTTGACTCTATCTAAGTGCCTTAAGGAACTTTAGTGTTGTCCTAAGAGGCTTGTGTCTAATTGTGTGAGTCAAACAATTTTCAAAAGAATATAATTTTTGAAAGCATATACTGTATTGGCAATCAACAAGCATGAAATCCATACAAACATTATTATGCTGAAGCACTATTTTGAAAATATATTTTTAGGAAAATATTCTAACAATTTTGAAAAATAATTTTGAATTTTTTTTTTCAATTCATTAGTCCGTAACATCTCACCCATTTTAGATGTATCAATACAACAAGCATGGTTGCCTTATAGGTGTATTGTGAGATGCTTGAATCATTTTTCTTAATTTATTATTAACTCTAAGATTTAATTGAAGCTTGTGTTAGATTTGAATTTGACAAGAAGTAACTTGAATTTGAATTTCAAAAATTGGCTTCCAGGTCTTGGCGAGGCACTAGGCCTTCTTTGGCTGTAGCCTTATTAGATCATCAATCCTTTCCTTGACAAAGCCTTTTAATGAAATTTCATTTTCAAAATTACTTTTTGAAAAATTCTGGTCTAACTAGTTTGGGTCTTGGATCGGTAGCTTCGGCTAGTTTCACCAGTTTAAAGAGACCAAGTAGAGAATACTTGACCTTATTAGAATTGGCTTCCCTAACGTACTATCATCTCACCGCCACCCAATACTATGTTGTTCAAGTTTCAATTATTCTTTTTCCTATAACCGTTCTAATATATGCATAAAATTTAAATATGAATGACATGTCATATATTTAAAAGAAATAGCAAATGCATGACATGGCAATTATGCATGATTCAAACAAGTCAAGTTATTTTATTTAAGTTTCTAATGATGTATCAAATTTCCGATTTGATACATGTCGTGTGAACCCGTGAATATGTCAACCCACTTTGACATATTTAATTTTATTAATTGTTGCGGTTTAGGTAATGTTTTAGTTTAGTTCGAGTTTAAGTTATTTTGGATTCAAGTTAATTAAGAATTAATTGAAGTATGAATTAATGAATTGATTAAGAATTAATTGAAGTGAATTAATTTGAATCAATTAAAGTTGAATTTATTTGAAGTAAATTGAATTAATTAACTTTATTTGGATTAAATTGATTTAATTGATTTAATTAAGATTTGATTAAGGTTTAATTTAATTTAATTTGAATTTAATTTAATTAAGATTTAATTTGAATTTAATTTAATTAATATTTAATTTGAATTTAATTTAATTAAGATTTAATTAATTTGAATTTGAATAATTAAGATTTAATTCGAATTTAATTTAATTAAGATTTAATTTGAATTTAATTTAATTAAGATTTAATTAACTAATAGTTGTGCATTTAGGTTCAGCATTTTCAATATTTCAAAAATTTCTGACTCATTCTTATTTTTCTTTTCAAGTTTCTCTAGTAATTCTGATTTATTTGAACCTTTGTAATTTTTATTAACCATGGCCTTTATCTTAGTCAATTCTATCTCCTCCTCAAGATTAGATCTTTCAATATCCTCAAAGAAGGTGGAGTAAAATGGACCACTAGTTAATTTTTCAGGATTATCTAATGGAATGATTAAATTATTATCAAAAGAGATATTGTCTCCACTATGCTCAGAATTATCCTTAGAATCCTCAGAATTATCTTTATTATCCTCAGAATTATCTTTATTATCCTCAGGAATATTAACAAAATCATTTTTATCCTCAAAAATAATTTCAGGATTATCTCCAGAATTATCTTCACTAATTTCAGAGTTATCTTTAGAGTTCTTGAATTTGAATTCAGAGTTATACAACGAATTTTCAAATTTGAATTCAAAATTATCAAAAAGATTTTCAAATTCAGAATTATCCTTAAGATTTATGAATTCAGATTTATCCTTAGGATTTAATTTATCTGAATTAAAATTATCAGAATTAAAGTTATGATAATTTATTTTAATAATTACTGAATAAATGTTCTGAATTAAATAATTAATTTCTGATATTTTAGTGATATTTGTATTTTCTAATTTGTCATGCAAAATATTAATTTTACTATGCAGTAAATCTAATTTATCAGAAAAATTAACTAAATTATCTAAAGACAGTGCAGGAATTTTGAAACTTTTTGGAACGTAAATTTTGCGTACCTTTGTCGGACATTTGTTCTTGTAGTGTCCGTATTTTCCACACTTGAAGCATTGTACGTGATCCTTGTTCTTCCGGAGTCCTGGCGCTGGTGACTTCTTTGCCGCCGGTGGTGTAGACTGAGTCTTACGAGTAGGTAACTGAATTTTATAGTGCCCTCTCTCCCTGCATGTGAAACAAATAATATGCAATTTAAAATTAGGCATTAAAAAAATGTAGCTGATTCACCCTTAGGCTCCCCCTTAACTCCTGGCATCGTTGCTCCGTCGGCGGTTAGTCCGGTGAAGAGCGGCTCAGCTCTAATACCAATTGTAGGACCGGTGCCGTCGATAGTGGGGGGGGGGTGAATATCGATCGTAAATCTCTCGTTGAAAACTTCGTAAAACTTTTGTTCATTCTAGACTTAAAGCGTTAGTGCAGCGGAAAATAGAAAAATAAAGAACAGAACAAAACACAAATTACTCGCGGGATTTATTTACTTGGTTCCCACCCCCTAGGTCAGTACGTCCAAGGCCTATGTACTCGGCGTGAGTCCACTATTGGTCTCCTTTCCGGAGGTGGAGAAAACCCGTCTTACAGTTGATTTACAAGCAAAAAGATATTAAACTGAATTGCAGAATGTAAATCAAACCAAAACAACTTATGTCGAAGCGTCAGCCGATCTGGGCCTCCGAAGTGCCGCGCACTTCCTCCTGGAGCCTCCTGGTCATAGAGCCTCGTCTTTAGCATGTTGTCGTCGGTCAGAATGATCAGAATGGCTTGTAGAAGTTGTGTCTGAAGCAGAGGGGTCGAAGCCCCTTTTATAGCACTCCTGGGGGTGCCCTGGACGTCGGGGGTGCCCCAATAAACTCGGTCAAACCTTATCCCCATGTCGACCTCACCGTAGCTGATAAAACCTTTGACCAGGGCACCCTGGACCTTTCGGGCGCCCTCGTCAAGGCTTATCTGCGTTTCGAACTCGAAACAGCAAATACAGGTTTCAACCCGGGCGCCTCGGACCTTCCGGGCGCCCTCCTTGACACCTATTCTGCTTACTTCACGAAAACACTGTTTTTCCTTTTGACTGGGGGTGCCCCCATCATTTCGGGCGTCCTCATCAAGCCTTTTACCCAACATTGGGTTTTATGCCCTGCTCAGGGCGCCCTCATCAGTGGGGGTGCCCCCATCAGCTGTTTTCCAGCAACTTGCCTGCTTTGCCTCCGGATCTTGGTACTTGCAAGATACACAAACACAAAGCACATATACATACAATATTAGGCTTAAGAACTTGGTTCTGACTTCGGATTTCCATGAAACCCTAGGTCAAACCAGCACAAGTTCCCATCCCCGAGAACTCACCTTTCACCTACTCCTTTCAGGAGACGATTGCCACCCAGTCCTTCGGGTGGACTTTTGTTTAGCTTCCGATACTTTCGGACCTCGAGACGCTCAATCCCTGACCCGTCTCTACTCTTGTCCTTAGTCATCACTCAGCTATGTTGCTTAGTCCCTTGGGCCAAGACTTCATTCCGTAGCACTCCTTCGCTAGGTGCCTAGCAGCCCTTCGCTAGGTCTTCGTTACCAAGCAGTCCTTCGCCTGGTGCCTAGCAATCCTTCGCCAGGTCTTCGATACCAAGCAGTCCTTCGCTAGGTGCCCAGCAGCCCGTCGCCAGGTCTTAGGGTTCCGATGCCTAGCAGTCCTTTGCTAGGTGCCCAGCAGCCCTTCGCCAGGTCTTAGGGTTTCGATGCCTAGCAGCCCTTCGCTAGGTGCCCAGCAGCCCTTCGCCAGGTCTTAGGGGTTCGATGCCTAGATTAACTAGGACTTATCTTCAACTTAGGTTACTTCTCCTTTGCTCCCCTTTGTCTGTTCAATGTATTACTGACTTAAGTATATTATCAAACATTAAAACACATAAAAGGAGAACATCATTGATGCATTCGAGATCCCAGAAGTTAATTAATTTGAATTGTCAGTAATTTAAATTAATTAACGGGCATTCGAGATCTTGAATACAGGAGGATGGACGACTCGTAATATGTGGAGCCCATATGAAAATATGGGGGTTGGTGAGGAAGTTCAATTAAGATCCTTTAGTGGAATGGATCTTAATTAATGGATAGGGTTTGGATCCATTAGCAGACCAAGATCCAACTCCCCCTCATGGTCCTTACCTTAGCTCTATATATACCCGATGGAATTATAAAACTAGGTTTAATTAATTAATCATGATTTTTCCTCTCATAATCTATCTATCTTTCTTCCTCTTCTCTCCTAGGGGAAAACCCTTCCACCCACATGGTCGGTGGCAGCTTGATGAAGCTCTCCTTGGCCGATGGTAGATCATGGAGGTCTCCCTCTCCATGCCCGACGGTAGTCCAAGGCGTAGCATCTTGCACCGGCGTCGGCTATAGGTGGAGTATTTCCTTGGCCGGCGGCGGATCATGGGACTCCTCCCTATGGCCGGTGGTAGTTCTTGGAACCCTGCAGGAGTCGACGCTGGCACATCTTGGAGGAGTTCCCTCCATGGCCGGCGAGGAAGCACTGGTCGACGGCAGCCTTGGTGGCGCTGATCTTCCTTGGTCGCCAGCAGATCTTGGAGAGGAACTCACCATGGCCGACGGCAGCTCATGGAGGCTCTGATCGACATTGGCCCAAGGAGGCTACGGCTAGAGGCAGGTCACCGTGGCAGAGCTCGAAGAAGAGGACTCCATGGCCGGCGACAACTGGTGGAAAGTTTCTTTCCATCGCCGGCGGCAGCTCTTGGAGGAGTTTTTCCCATGGTCAGTGGCAGTTGATGGAAGGTCTCTTTCCATCACCGGCGGCAGGTCATGGGGTGGATCTGCACTTGTCGGCGGCATTTGGTCGGAGAGGAAGAGGAGATGACCGAAACCCTAGAGTCTAGGGTTTATGAGAAGATATGTGGAAGAGGGAAGAAGAAGTGATTAATTGGAGCCTTGGTGATTCCGGTTCTCGGTAGATCGTCGCCCACACGACTCCCGGGAAGGGAGGGACATTAGGTAGAAGGCCGCGAGGTGATCGGGAAGGTATAACTCTTTACCAAGCTCCCTTGTTTATTCTTGTGCCATGTTTGTTTACCTCATCATTTTATGTTAGTTAGTTTGTTATTTTGATTTTGTATCACAGCCAATAATTTACTAACTGGACCCCGACCATAAACATGAAAGTCGGTGATCCACTCATCGCCTTTCCCATGGTCGAACAGTCAAGCAAATTACAAGTCCGATTTTTGTAATTGGCCAAGTTGTAATTTGGATTGTTCGATACGGCACGAGATGGTCGTTGGGAGACAGGTCTCCATTTGGATTAATTTTTAATCCGTAGACATGGAGAGGTCTCTCGGAATGACCAAGTATTCATTTAGGAAACCCGCCAAGCCATACCCAACAACTGGTATCAGAGCTGAGGTTTCCGGCTTTGTGTGTTTAAGGATTGGTTAATTTTTTGCATTTTCATACACTTTATTTTGCTGGATGATATTTGGATGTGCGTAGGCTAACTTTGTGTTGCAGGCACTAGATTCCAACTTATCATGGCCAAATAATTGATGCGTGTGATGATTGTGCAAATTATTATAATTAATTAATCCTCAGGGTTGACGAAGCTAGGTATTTAATTTTTGTAATTAAATACGGCACATCTTTAGCCGAGCTATTTATTTTACTTTCGATTTAGTTTTCATGTACACTCCTTTGTGGAGTATAGGATCGATGATGTAAATAATTAGCTAGTCATTTCGGCTCGGAGATCCCTCAAGGTGGCTTACGCATAAGGAAGGGAGGAGCAGACGAAGTGGCGACACGACTGGAGGCGCATTAGAAACCAACGGCTATGAAAGTTGGAAAATCTAGGAATTTTTGTTTTTTTTCATATATTTGTTATGTGCTTGGTTGTGTGGTTGTGCTAGTGAAAATTCCTCAAAATAAATTACTAAGTGGGAGAGGGACCCTAAGGGTCCCATGACTTCCATTACAATCCGATAAGTGATGCGAACAAGTCTGCGTGTCGGCTCTGAGTGCCTTCCTCCCCATCGGATGAACTTGTTCTGCGGATCACTGGGTCGGAAAAGACTATAGAAAATTATTAAAGAGCATGTGTACTTCCCCATCGGAAGACACATAATCGGAAATAATTTTCTTAGTGTCGTGTAATGGTGAACACTTAGATGCGAATAATAGTATCCTTCCCATCCGAGTCACTGCTATTATTTTGCAGAGCCGAAGTGAACCAACTATTGATCTTACTTGTCAAAAAGTTAGGTTGTCAAGATAGTAAGATTGATGGGTAAAACCTCCTCTTACGAATGTAGGGATCCGTATACGTCCACACCATCGTGGCATGCAAATTTCTCGGTGTATAGGGGTGTTGATTGATTTTGAAAATTTATTGTTTCGAGGAATCAATTTATTTTCGATTTCTAAAGTAGTGTATGTTGTGATTCTTAGGATTTTCAAATTAGCCTTTAACCCACTAGCTGTAGGGTATGACTTGGCGGGTTTCCTTAGCAAATACCTGGTCGATCCGAGAGACCTCTCCATGTATACAGACTAAAAATTAATCCGAATGGAGACTCGTCTCCCATCGACCGTCTCGTGCCGTATCGAACGATCCAAATTACAACTTAGCCACTTACCAAAATCGGCCTTGTAATTTACTGACCGTTCGACCGCGGAAAAGGTGACGAGTTGATCGCCAGCTTTTGTGTTTATGGTCGGGGTCCAGTTAATAAATTATTCATCATGATTCGGAATCAAAATAATAAATTAACAAACATAAAATGACGAGATGAACAAGCTAAGCACATAATTGACATAAGGTTAAACAAAGGAGCATGGAAAGAGTTATACCTTTCCGATCACCTCACAATCTTCTACCTTATGTCCCTCCCTTCGCGGAGGTAGTGTGGGCGACAATCTACCACGAGCCGAGATCACCAAGGCTTCTAATTCCTTCCTTCTTCCTTCTTCTTCCCTCGCCAACAAACCCTAGCCACTAGGGTTGCCGCCGGCGCCCCTCCCTCTCCAATCGAGTGCCGCCGACCACCTCCCTTCTCAAGGGAGATTTGGCCACATGGTATCTAGGTAAGGGACTGAAAGGAAGATGAAGAAGTTGTAGGGTTTTTCGGGCCGCGAAAACCGCTTTTTCACGTCGCGGAAACCCCGAAAGCCCCAATAGAAAGGATCCGAGCGAAGAAAACCATTTCAAAATGTACGAGTGCTCGTTTACATGCTTCAAAATCCGATCTACAACCTAGATCTATTAGAGAAGAGAAGGAAACTACCTTCGATGCATGCCCCGCAATTCTCGCTCGCTCCTCGGTTGGTGTCGGATCTCAAGGATGCAAAGTAGCAACCCTCTTGAAGTATCCACACAAGCAAGAGAGTGGAGAGGAGAGCCCAAAAGTGTGCTAGCACTCCTTGGGGTCTCGGCAAGATGAGAGGAGAGGGAGAGCAAAAATGAAAACAAAAACTAAGTTAGGAGAGGAATCAATAACACACCCACATATGGACTTAAGTGGCCAGCCACTTAATGGCCATTGGCCGGCCACCACCTTAGGTAACCCCTATTTGAATTCAAAATTCAAATGGGGAGGTTACTTAGCCTTGATGATGATGCCAAGTCATCACTTGGTCAAGTCAAGGTGATGTGGCTTGAGTCAAGTCAAACTTGCCTCTTATGGACTTTCCATATTTAGCCAAAGTCAAACTTTGACTTCATTATTCTCCCATGAACCATGATTAGATTCATCCAACACTTGGATCAAACCCGAGTCCAACTTAAGTTGTCTAATTTGAGTCAAGTCAAACTTGCCTTTTATGGACTTTCCATATTTAGCCAAAGTCAAACTTTGACTTCATTATTCTCCCATGATTAGATTCATCCAACACTTGGATCAAACTCGAGTCCAACTCAAGTTGTCTAATTTGAGTCAAGTCAAACTTGCCTTTTATGGACTTTCCATATTTAGCCAAAGTCAAACTTTGACTTCATTACTCTCGGTCCATCATAAGGACTTATTCTCCATCTATTGCTCTATGTGTGTGACCCTATAGGTTCTTGTAACGTTGGCAATGCCCTTAAACCTATTTAAGGAAATAAGCAATGAGAGGATCTAGCAACACATCATTGCTACCCAAGTTACAAGAATGTCGAGATCCAACATCATCATTGTGACTAATAATTGTGACCATCACAATATGTGACAACGTCCTTCTGTCCTCGATATCTAGATTGATCTTTCATGAGGCATAGACCGTGTCATCCTCAAATCAATCTATATGTCTTGATCTCCAAGTAGACTCACTATAATCAAATAAGCTCAATATCTAATATTGCCTTATTTGGCCATGGCCATGCACTTAGTGGTCTTACTCTATCAAAAACGAAGATATCACTCCCGTCATATAGGAGGGATAGATCCCATCTACGTTACTCACATCCCTCCGTATAATTTGTTACAAACCCAGTAATCGCCTTTATAGTCCACCCAGTTACGGGTGACGTTTGACGAAGCCAAAGTACGTAACTCCTTATGTAGGGAACTATGGTAACTTCAGGTCTAGGACTATAGTCATACTAATAGTCACATGAGAAAGTATATGACACTCATATAACGATCCATGATACTTTCTCATGGCGGGACATTCAGTATACATTCTCTAATGTACACCCATGTGTCAACTTGATATCTCATATCCATGACTTGTGAGATCAAGTCATCATGTTGACCTACATGCTAGTCTTTATGCATTAACATTGTCCTTGAATGTTAATACTTGACTAGGAATAATTAAGAGTAGTGTTCTCTATATCATCTCACTATCGATTCAACTAATCGATTGATATAGATAAGAACCTTCTACTCAAGGACGTTATTATACTAAGTTATTTGGCACCAATACACATAAGTATAATAACCATAAGAAATGCCTTTATATATAAGAAATATATATATAAGAATATGATACAATGAGTCCAAAAAGTAATCATCATATGATTGGCTCTAGGGCTTTCACTAATAATCTCCCACTAGCACTAGTGCCAATCGCTGTAGTATCTAATACCCAATGACCTAGTGTGACCATCATGCTTCATCTGTGCCAAAGCCTTGGTCAAGGGATCTGCGACGTTAGCCTCTGTGGGTACTCTGCAAATCTTCACATCTCCTCGATCGATGATCTCTCGAATGAGATGGAATCGCCGTAGTATGTGTTTGGTCCGCTGGTGTGAGCGAGGTTCCTTAGCCTGCGCAATAGCCCCATTGTTGTCACAATAGAGCTCTACGGGATCAGATATGCTAGGTGTTGGATCGAGAGATGCGATAGAGGGGGGGTGAATGTCGCAAATCGTTCGGATTAAAAAAAGAGTAAGTGCGCGGCGGAAATAGAGACAAAGCAACACAACGCTAACAAGGTTGTTTTACTTGATTCGGAGCCTAGGTCGACTCCTACTCCAAGGCCCATGGTCGTTGACCGTTTACTTTGGGCAATTCTATAATGCGTAGAATGAATACAGAAGAGAAATACAGTTTGCAATAAGAAAGATTACACTTCTGTATTTACCAACTCCCGGATTAGGCTCGAGTTTCGGTGCAGCGGGAGGTCGACGGCGCTTCGGACTTGAGTCGGGAAGTTCCTGGAGCATAGCGCGGTCGTCGGAGCATTTGGATGCGTTGAATGAAAGCTTTGTATTCAAGAGGAGGGTCTAGAACCATTTTTATAGTGCCTGGGGCTCCCTGGTCGACGGGGGCGCCCCCCCCCCCCCACGTGGCAGCAGATCCACACAAGGCGCAGTCAATGACTTATCCCTTGAACCTCGGGATAAGGTCTTGACTGGGGCGCCCTGGCTGACGGGGGCGCCCTTGTTGACTCGGCCAACTCTTATCCGCAGCGCTGAAGTCTCCTCCGTAGGAGTGGCTAGGGGCGCCCTGGGCGCTAGGGGCGCCCGGGACAGCGGGGGCGCCCTGGGTGCGCAGTGCAGACGCGGCAGCAGCTTAACTCTTCAATTGGTTTGCCATGGGGGCGCCAGGGACAGCGGGGGCGCCCTCAGAATGTACTGTCGAGGTTCTTCTGGTTGTGTTGTGTTTTGTGTTCACCTTGGGGGCGCCCGGTACACTCCGGGCGCCCTGGTCAGCGATCGCCTCTTTCCTTTGAGGCATTCTGAGCTGCAGACACACGTTCCTTTGGTCCTGCATCCAGGGTTAGTCCAAAACACAATAAACCAATAACATAATGAATTATACAGCCTTGGCTATCTTGGTTCTGACTTTGGTCTCCAAAATGGAGCCCTAGGTCGAACCGATGCCTAATGTTCCCTCAAGGGGAACGCGTCCTCACCTACTCCTCTCGGGAGAATTTACCTGGTGCCAACCGGAATCTCCAGTTAGACTTTTGCCCGGCAGCCCTTCGCCAGGTCTTGAGTACCAAGCAACCCTTCGCTTGGTGCCTAGCGGTCCTTCGCTAGGTCTTACTTCTGGCAGCCCTTCGCTAGGGCCTAGCATTCCTTCGCTAGGGTTTGTCCATTCTGGCAGTCCTTCGCCAGAGCCTAGCAGTCCTTCGCTAGTGCTTTTCTTTTGGCTGGCATTCCTTTGCCAGTGCCTAGAATTCCTTCGCTAGGGCTTTTCCTGTACACTCAAGAAACTTGTTAGACAACAACTAACTCTTAACTTTTGAACCCTTTTGCCAATATCAAAACACAGGTTTGACTTGGGTGCATTCTGCACCAACAATCTCCCCCTTTTTGATATATGACAACCTAGTTCAAAAAGTTAAGGAAAAAAAATGTTGAAATTGAAATCCTAAGTTAGATTCCCTCCCCCTGGAAGAATTCTCCCCCTAGGTTTTTCAAAAATAGGTGGTGTGAGTTAAGTACTTAGAAGATTTCATGTTTTGATAATAAGTTGGGAAAATCTCTAAAGTTTTTTGCTAAGTTTTTTGAAAAGATGTTCTATGTTTGGAAAACTTTGAAAACTTTAGACAAATTTTCAGTCTTAGGAACATTTCACACTTTGGAGAATTTTCAGTTTTGGAAAAATTTCAGACTTAGAAAATTTTCAGTTTTGGAAAATTTCAGACTTAGAAAATTTTCAGTTTGGAAAAATTTCAGACTTAGAAAATTTTCAGTTTGGAAAAATTTTAGACTTAGAAAATTTTCATATTTGGAAAAATTTCAAGCACTATGTTAAGCTTAAACATAATTTCAAAACACATAGTTCAGAGTTGGAAATTTTTAAAGAGAATTTTAAAACCTTTAAGCTTAACAATAATTTTAAACAAAAACATTAAGTTTCAAAATAATTCAGAGTTTAGAAATAAAACTAACTTTGATCCACCAATTTTATTTTCAACTTTTTGAAGAAGACGATGGGAAAAAATTTTAAAACAATTTTTGTTCCCTGTTTCCTTTCCAACTCTCCCCCTTTGACATATATCAAAAATGTAGAAAAATTTTTTTGCAATAATTAAAGCATTTGCTGTACTGTATCAAACTGGAACCTAAGTCTGGTTAAATCTTTAGGGACGTGTCTAACCCAATTAGCTACTTACCAACTGTTATAAACAGTAGTTTTCGCTAGGGTTAGTCAAGTTAAGTGCATTGTTCAAGTTAGATTGTCTAAACTTGATACTTAACCTGATTGCTGTTCAGTTTGTATTTAGTGCCCCAACTACTGCAGATGCACTGACTTAAAGCATCTTGAGTTAAGGCAAAGTCCTAAGCATCTCAACCCTTTCTAGGTTGTCAATCAAATTACCCTAAGGTGCTTGTGAGATGCTGGCTTCTAGATCTATAGGTGCATGCAGTTCTAGGGTTAGGGCCTAGGCTAAGTCCATTTCGAAAAAAAACTAGTTTTGAAGGGGGTAGTTTTTGAAATAAAACTAAGTCAAGGAAAAAATTTTAAAACTAAAGTAAAACATTTTTAACAAAGAAAACATTTTAAAATCAATTAAAACATTTTCAATTAAAGCAGAAGCAAAAAAAAATGATTCTACTCTACTAAGCATAATCCTAACTTAATCAAGTCGGAAATAAACAAGCTAAGCATAAGTCAAACAGAAGTCTAGTACAAGTCAACAGAAGTCAACCCTACTCAGTAGGGATAGTCAAATAGGTACACGTCCAAGTCATCTAGGAAGAGGGACCAGGTTTGACTGTTTGACTTCGTTTGACTGTGTTTGACCATGTTTGACTATGTTAATCATAGTTTGACTATGTTAACCACAGTTTGACCATGGTTATGAAAGCACAAGCAAGGTGGTTTAATTTGAGCTTAATTTTTCTGTCTCACTGAATCTAGGGTTTTCAAACACGTTAACCTTAAGGTTTTTGTGAGACAGGTTTGAGGGTAAAAATTAGTTTTGAAAAGGAATTTCAATTTATTTTCGAAAAAGTTCTTTATTTTTGAAAACAGATTTAAAAAAAATAGATTAAGTGTTTTTCAAAAAGAGAATAAGTTAAAAAAATAGAAATTTTGAAAACAGATTAGAATCTATAATTATTTGAAATTTGAGTTAGATTCGAATTTGACAAAAGATAATTTGAATTTGAATTTCAGAAATTGGCTTCCAGGTCTTGGTGAGGCACTAGGCCTTCTTTGGCCGTAGCCTTATGGGATCATCCACCCTTTCCTTGACAAAGCCTTTTAATGAAATTTCATTTTCAAATTAAATTAGGTCATTTTCTGGTCTAACTAGCTTGGGTCTTGGATCGGTAGCTTCGGCTGGTTTCACCAGTCTAAAGAGACCAAGTAGACTTGATCTTATTAGAGTTGGTTTCCCCAACGTACTATCATCTCACCTCCTCCCAATACTATGTTTTCAAGTTTCAAGTAGTTGAGTCCTTAAATCTAAGTATCCCTAAATCTAAGCATGGCAGATTGCAGAAAATTAAATAAACAAGCAATCCAGCAAAAAATTATCTAATCATAAAAATTGTTTTGATTTTGGCTCCCCCTGGACTAAAGCCTCTGTATGGGTTAGGCAAGATATGAATCTTGTCCTTGGGGATCCAAAATTGATTTGAAGCAGTTGGTTTAGTCAGGCACAGTTTTGGCACCCATGCCTGAACCTTAGGTCTTGACTGGTTCAGTACAGCAAAGTAATATCTTTGCCGAGATTTGGTTCTATAGCCAAGTCCGGATCGGTTTAGAACAGACTTCTGTTTTCCAAGAATCATATCAAGATTCTTGGAACCAGAAGTGAATCGTTCTAAAGCTGTTCGTAAGTCCTTAACTTGAGTTTTCAGGGAGGAGTTCTCTGATTCAAGTTTTTCAACTTGATCAGGGGTTCCTTCCTGAATTTTCTCAGTTAAGGATTTAGACTCAGCTCCCTCTTTCAGGAGTTTTACTTCCTGTCGGAGGGACTCGATTCGGAGTTTGGCTTTCGCCAAATCTCGGGATAGATAGGAAATAAGCGACTTCAATTGCAATTTTGAAAAACCCGTTACCCTTATTTCGCCGTTGTCGGAGAAGGTCAGCTTGCCGTCGTCCTGGTCCGAGTCTGAGTCAGTCTCGATTTGATCCGAAGCGGTCAGGGCTAGAAGATTGGACTGCGGTGCTTCTTCTTCTTCTTCTGAGGAAGACTCGTCCCAGGTTGCTTGGAGTGCCTTTTTCTTTCTTGTCTTTTTGGACTCCTTTAGACTTGGACATTCAGTCTTGTAGTGGCCTTTCTTTTTGCATTCGTAGCAGGTTACGTTGGTCTTGTGTTTGTCAGTTGCTGTTTCAGCTGGTTCATCCTTTCTTCGGCTTGTTCTCCGTGTGTTGGCTTGGTTCTTCAACTTTTTGTAGTAGCTCCGAGCTAGCCGGACCAGTTCAGATTGATCTCCTTCTTGATCTTCTGTTTCTGAATCTGAGGTAGACTCGGGTTCAACTTGAGTTTTCTTCTTAGTCGTCCTTCCTGTTTTCCCTGCAAAGAAAGCTATACTTTTCTCGGCCAAATTGCAGTTAGTCTGTTCATGAAGTTCAAGTTCAGAAAATAACTCATCTAACTTAATTTTTGAAAGATCCCTAGAGACCTTGTATGCATCTACCATAGATGCCCACAAGGTGGTCCTAGGGAACGCGTTTAGGGCATACCTTATAAGATCACGATTTTGAACCTGGTGACCTTTTGCGTGAAGACCGTTCATTAATTCCTGGATTCTGGCGTGGAGCTGGGCTGCTGTCTTGTTGTCTGCCATCTTGATGGTGAAGAGCTTGTTCAGTAGCAGATCCCGTTTGCTGATCCTCGTATCTGAAGTTCCTTCGTGGAGCTCGATCAGTTTAGCCCATAGCTCCTTGCACTGTTGAAAGGGCCTACGCGGTTCAGCTCCTCTTTCGTTAGTCCGCATTGGAGGGTCTGAGTTGCTTTGGCGTTAGCTTCGATTTTGCATTTAAGGGCAGTGTCCCACTCTGAGTAGTTTTGCGGTACGCCTTCAGCATTTGTGGGAATCATCAGTCCAGACTAGATGATTATCCACATATCCACCTGAGTTTTTAGGTGGACCTCCATTCGACTTTTCCAGTAAGGAAAGTCTTCTCCACTGAAAAGTGGAGGTCTGGCGGTGCTAAAGCCTTCTTGGATGGCCATTTGTTCTAAAATAGCAAACAACAAAAAAAAACCAACAAAAAATATTCCAAGACTTGGTCTTGGATTAGTAGTGCGGGAAGAATAAATAAAAACAAATTTCAAGGGGTGTTGCACCAACCTTGAAAGAAAAATTCGAACGAAAAATATTTAACAAAAAAAAATTGAGACAGAAAACAAAAAAAATCCGAAATTTTCAAACTGGTGGTTGCACCAAGTTTGAATTCCCCGCTCTGATACCACTTGTTGGATCGAGAGATGCGATAGAGGGGGGGTGAATGTCGCAAATCGTTCGGATTAAAAAAAAGAGTAAGTGCGCGGCGGAAATAGAGACAAAGCAACACAACGCTAACAAGGTCGTTTTACTTGGTTCGGAGCCTGGGTCGACTCCTACTCCAAGGCCCACGGTCGTTGACCGTTTACTTTGGGCAATTCTATAATGCGTAGAATGAATACAGAAGAGAAATACAGTTTGCAATAAGAAAGATTACACTTCTGTATTTACCAACTCCCGGGTTAGGCTCGAGTTTCGGTGCAGCGGGAGGTCGACGGCGCTTCGGACTTGAGTCGGGAAGTTCCTGGAGCAGAGCGCGGTCGTCGGAGCGTTTGGATGCGTTGAATGAAAGCTGTGTCTTGAAGAGGAGGGTCTAGGGCCCTTTTTATAGTGCCTGGGGCTCCCTGGTCGACGGGGGCGCCCCCCCACGTGGCAGCAGATCCACACAAGGCGCAGTCAATGACTTATCCCTTGAACCTCGGGATAAGGTCTTGACTGGGGCGCCCTGGCCGACGGGGGCGCCCTTGTTGACTCGGCCAACTCTTATCCGCAGCGCTGAAGTCTCCTGCGTAAGAGTGGCTAGGGGCGCCCTGGGCGCTGGGGGCGCCCGGGACAGCGGGGGCGCCCTGGGTGCGCAGTGCAGACGCGGCAGCAGCTTAACTCTTCAATTGGTTTGCCATGGGGGCGCCCGGGACAGTGGGGCCGCCCTCAGAATGTACTGTCGAGGTTCTTCTGGTTGTGTTGTGTTTTGTGTTCACCTTGGGGGCGCCCGGTACACTCCGGGCGCCCTGGTCAGCGATCGCCTCTTTCCTTTGAGGCATTCTGAGCTGCAGACACACGTTCCTTTGGTCCTGCATCCAGGGTTAGTCCAAAACACAATAAACCAATAACATAATGAATTATACAGCCTTGGCTGTCTTGGTTCTGACTTTGGTCTCCAAAATGGAGCCCTAGGTCGAACCGACGCCTAATGTTCCCTCAAGGGGAACGCGTCCTCACCTACTCCTCTCGGGAGAATTTACCTGGTGCCAACCGGATCCTCCTGTTGGACTTTTGCCCGACAGCCCTTCGCCAGGTCTTGAGTACCAAGCAGCCCTTCGCTTGGTGCCTAGCTGTCCTTCGCTAGGTCTTTACTTCTGGCAGCCCTTCGCCAGGGCCTAGCATTCCTTCGCTAGGGTTTGTCCATTCTGCAGTCCTTCGCCAAAGCCTAGCAGTCCTTTGCTAGGGCTTTTCTTCTGGCTGGCATTCCTTTGCTAGTGCCTAGCATTCCTTCGCTAGGGATTTTCCTGTACACTCAAGAAACTTGTTAGACAACAACTAACTCTTAACTTTTGTACCCTTTTGCCAATATCAAAACACAGGTTTGACTTGGGTGCATTCTGCACCAACACTAGGAACCACCCCAAGCTCAGTGATGAACTTGCGGATCCAAACTGCCTCCTTTGCTGCCTCTGATGTAGCAATATACTCAGCTTCTGTTGTAGAATCTGCAACTGTGTCCTT
>JAGFNQ010003376.1:486523-544221 GCA_024364735.1 Boesenbergia rotunda | reverse complement strand
TCACTTTGAGCAAGCAACTGCAATCGAGAAGCAACCAACTCTTACGTAAGTGCTGGGAGGAAAGAACAAGGAGCTTGGAGTCCAACAGTGAGAAGACACGAAGGAGGGAGTCCTTGCGTGAGATCGTCGCTGGGTGGAGCTCAGGATAAGCTTGCTGTGTTCTTGTCCTTGCTAGGTGCTGAGTAAGAGATTCTCTGTTTTCATTAAGCTTAAATCTATATCTTGTTTGAAACGCTGTGGAGAGGTTTCTCCACCGAGAAGGAGGTTGCGTTATATCCGGTGAAACCGGGGCTTGATCTGCCGACGATCAAGGGATCGCCCACCTTAAGGGCACGCCAAGGAGTAGGGGCAAGTTATCCCCGAACCTTGTAAACCCTCTTGTTAGCGATCTTGGTAGTTGTCTTGTTTGCTTTCATTTCTGTTTTGTTTACTGCACTGCTTCATTTTCCTTTCCTTCTTCCGCTGTGCTACTGATAAGTTGAGTGCAGAAAACTTGATAAGTGCCAAGAGAAAAGTGATTGACTATATTCACCCCCCTCTCTATCCATCCATTTCCAACAAGTGGTATCAGAGCAAGGAGCTCTGTTTACGGCTTAACATCCGAGAGTTATCAACAAGATGGCGTTGAGAGAAGGCTTCTCCACCACCCGACCTCCATTCTTTGATGGCGTCGACTTTCAATATTGGAGATCAAAGATGGAATACTATTTGAAGATGAACATCCATACTTGGTTCGCGGTGAAGGAGGGATTCACCCCTCCTAAGGATGACGAAGGCAAAGAGCTTGAGTCGTGGAGATGGACTGCCGAACAAACTCGGAAGAGTGAAGCCGATGCGAAGGCGGTTGTCACTCTACAATGTGGCATGAACAAAGACCAACTCATCAAGGTTAGTCCTTTCACAAGTGCAAAGGACTTGTGGAACAAACTCATTGAGCTTCACGAAGGTACCCGAGATTCTAGAATTGCAAAGAGGGATTTGTTCCTCAATCAACTTCAAAATCTCACCATGAAGGAGAATGAATCGGTAAGTGAGCTACATAGCCGGTTCAAGGAAGTCCTCAATGGGCTTCATTCAATTAATAAAAAGGTCGAGAATCACGACCTTGTGAGGTATGTCTTGAAAGCATTTCCAAGGAACGCTTTGTGGTCATCCATGGTGGATGCCTACAAAGTATCCAAGGATCTATCCATTGTAAAGTTAGATGATTTATTTTGTGAGATGGAATTGTATGAAATGGCTAACAAAGGCCCCAAGGAGAAGGGGATTGCCTTAGTTGCAGGGGACCGGTCGAACAAGAAGAAGAAGGAGAAGAAGAAGGAGAAGGAGGCCTCTTCATCTTCATCTTCATCTTCTTCCGAATCCGAGTCCGAGTCCGAGTCCGAGTCCGAGGAAGATGGCAGTGGCTCGTCTTCATCCGAGATAGAAAACTTTGTGAGAAGAATAATGCGAAGGGATCGACGCTTCAAGAGTAGAGGTAACTCTAGTGAATCCAAACTTGATAAGACTAATGCATCTTGCTTTGAGTGTGGTAGAAAAGGGCATTTCAAGAATGAATGTCCAAAGCTAAAGAAGAAGGAGGAGAAATCCAAAAAGAAAGAAGAAAACTCCAAGAAAAAGAAGAAAGCATTGAAGGCCACTTGGGATGAGTCATCCTCAAGCTCATCCGATGAAGAGAAGGAGGAGAAGAGCACAAGGCATGTGGCACTCATGGCTAGCTCTTGGAGAGGAAAGCAGTGATGAATCTTCAAGTTCCTCAAACGCGGCTTCATCATCTTCGGATGATGAAGAGGTAACTTCTCCCGAGCTTGAAAAGTGTTATAGAGCTATTGCATGCTTAACTAGTATGTTGAAAAAGTCAAAGAATAAGGTTAAAGCATTGCAATTAGAAATTGATCAATTGAAAGCATCTAGGGATGATAACATTGATGATTTGCATGTTGAATTGTTAGAAGATGAAATTAAGTCATTGAAACATGAGATTGAAAATTTGAAATCCTCTAAGGTTGAGGAAGTTGATGATTTGCATGATGACTTACTAGTAGAGGAAAACCAATCATTGAAGAGTGAAGTTGAGAAGCTCAAGAATATTCTTGGGAAATTCTCAACTAGCTCTAAGACCCTAGACATGATCCTAAATGCCCAAAGGGCGGTCTACAATAGGGCCGACATTGGTTACCGTCCTAAAGAACCCTCATTTGTGTCTCTTATGTCTAGGACTGATATGAGACAATCTAGGACACCCAAGGTTCTAAAGAAAGTTGTCAAGGCATGGGTGCCTAAGTCTTGTTTAGTTGATGCTTTAGGTCCCAAGGTTTGGGTACCTAAAACTTCTATTTTTCGAATTGTGTAGGTTATGATTGAGGGGGAGCATCTATCAACTTGGTTCGTTGATAGTGGATGCTCCAAACACATGACCGGGGATAGATCATTGTTTACCACACTTCACAAGAAAAGTAGAGGTAATGTATCATTTGGTAACAATGGTAGTCTTAAGGTCATAGGAATAGGAGACATTCAAATATCCGAATGTCTTAGAATTTCAAATGTCCTTCTAGTCAAGGGGATGAAATTTAATCTCCTAAGTGTCAGTCAATTGTGTGACACGGGTTACACAATTGACTTCCAACCAAATCAATGTCTAGTTAGACAACATGACACCTTGGACACGGTACTAGTAGGAGCAAGAGTAGACAATATTTATCAAGTTTCATTTAAAAGTGCTACTAATGCTTTTGCTAAGTGTCTCATGTTAAGAGAAGAAGAGTCCACCCTTTGGCACCGGAGGTTAGCACATGTTAACATGAAGAACATCCGGAAGTTGGCCAACAAGGGATTAGTCCGTGGCTTACCAAGCATCAAGTATGAGAAAGACAAACTTTGTGATGCATGTCAAATGGGTAAGCAAACAAAATCTGCACATAAAGGTAAAAGCGCTGTAAGTACTTCCAATGCATTAGATTTACTTCATATGGATCTATTTGATTGTAGTACAATCATATCATTGAATGGAAGTAGATATTACTTTGTGATCATTGATGATTTCACTAGATATACATGGACTTACTTTTTAAAATATAAGGACCAAACCTTAGATATTTTTATTTCTTTTTTGTAGAAGAGTTGAAAATGAAAAATCATCAACCATTAAGACAATTAGAAGTGATCATGGAGGTGAATTTCAAAACCAAAGGTTTTTAGAATTTTGTCAAGATAGAGGTTATAAGCATAAGTTCTCTACTCCTAGAACACCACAACAAAATGGTGTTGTAGAAAGGAAGAACCGTGTTTTACAAGAGGCTGCACGAAGCATGCTGAATGAGTACTCACTCCTGAGTTACTTGTGGGCTGAAGCTGTAAATACAGCTTGCTATGTGCAAAACAGGGTCCTCATCCATAGGTTTTTAGGAAAGACTCCCCATGAACTTTGGATTGGAAAACCACCTACGGTTAAACACCTTAGGGTGTTTGGTTGTAAGGTGTTCATTCTAAACACCAAGGACCACCTTGGAAAGTTCAACGCAAAGGCTGATGAAGGGATACTAGTCGGGTACTCCCTCGTTAGCAAAGCCTACCGAGTCTACAACAAGAGATCTAAATGTTGAAGAGTCTTTGAAGAAATTTCAAAATCAAGTGACCAATCAGAAAATGTAGAAGGAGTTCAACTCGAACTTAGGAGACTAAGTTTGAAAGAAACTCCAAGTGTTGTTGATGGTGATGAGTCTGATGACGGTGAACCTGGACAACCCATTGATCAGCCGGATCCTGAGGCTGAATTTGTGTCTAGTGAACCCGTTCAAGAAGCACCACCAACTCCTAGGCAAACTAGATTAGCCTCTAGTCATCCCCAAGACCAAATTGTTGGAGACATCCATCATGGGGTTAGAACTAGATCATTCTTCCAGAATGAGGCTAATGAAGTTGCCCTAATTTCAGAAATTGAACCTAGGAAAATTGATGAAGCATTAAATGATCCCGATTGGATCATTGTAATGCAAGATGAACTAGGTCAATTTGAAAGGAGTCAAGTTTGGGACTTAATCCTAGACCTAAGAAGACCTCCATTATTGGAACCAAATGGGTCTTCAAGAACAAATTGAACCATAAGGGAGAAATCATTAGAAACAAGGCACGCTTGGTAGCCAAGGGCTACAATCAAGTTGAAGGCCTTGATTATGATGAGACCTATACTCCTGTGGCACGATTAGAATCCATCCGATTGATGCTTGCATTTGCAGCACATCGTGGCTTCAAATTATATCAAATGGACGTCAAATCGGCCTTTCTAAATGGTTTGATTAGAGAAGAGGTCTATGTCGAACAACCTCCGGGGTTTGAGAGTATCGAATTCCTAAACCACGTGTTCAAGCTCAAAAAGGCACTTTATGGCCTTAAACAAGCACCCCGAGCTTGGTATGAGCGGTTGTCGACATTCCTAATTGAGAAGGGCTTCGTTAGAGGCCAAATAGACCCTACACTATTTCTACGAAGAGATGGTGACAATATTTTTGTAGCCCAAGTATATGTCGATGACATAATTTGTGGCTCAAACAATAAGGGCTATTTGAATGAGTTTATTGGACACATAGAAAATGAATTTGAGATGAGTCTAGTGGGAGAGTTGACTTTCTTCCCTGGACTCGAAATCAAGCAAACTCGTGATGGGTTCCATGTGCACCAATCGAAATACACACAAGAAATGCTTCGAAAATTCAATATGAGTGATTCAAAAGAGGTAACCACTCCTATGGCTACAAACACCAGATTAGACAATGATGAAAGTGGTAAACCTGTTGATTTGACTCAATATCGAAGCATGATAGGCAGTTTGCTATACCTTACAGCTAGTCGACCTGATATTCTTTTCGCTGTGGGTATGTGCGCTAGGTATCAAATTTGTGCCAAAGAATCTCACTTAATCGCTGTTAAGCGAATTTTGAGATATCTCAAAGGCACGATTGGAGTCGGTCTATGGTACCCCCGTACCGAATCATTGGATTTAATTGGCTACACGGATTCCGACTACGCTGGATGTAAGTTGGACCGGAAGAGCACAAGTGGGGGTTGCCAATTCCTAGGTTCGTCCTTAGTAAGTTGGTCTAGTCGGAAGCAACATTGTGTTGCTCTCTCCACGACCGAGGCAGAATATATCGCCATGGGAGAGAGCGTATCACAATTGTTGTGGATGATACATACTTTAGAGGACTATGGATTGAGTTACAAGGGTGTGCAAGTGTTATGTGATAACATTAGCACAATTAACTTAACTAAGAATCCAGTCCATCATTCTAGGACCAAACATATTGAGGTGCGTCACCACTTCATTAGGAATCATGTAGCTAGGGGAGATATTGTACTCTCACATGTAGAGTCCAAGTCAAACCTAGCTGACATTTTCACTAAACCACTCCCCGAAAATGAGTTTAGTTTCTTAAGAAGGGAGTTGGGAATGTGTCGCGCTTCATGAATTTTTAAAATGCTTTTAAACCCTTCATGATCATTTCAAAATTGTTGAGAAACAATTGGGTAACCTTGGGGGCATCTCACACAAACTATAAGGTTTATCAAAACGTTTTTGATTGCTAGGAATGGGGTGAGATGTTAGAATCAACTCAATTTCTCAAAATGTTATTGCATCCCTTGAGAAATTAAGTTGACGAGATAATAATCACTTCGGTGACCAAGTATGGGGAAAACCAATACATAACACATGTGTATTTGGCTCCATGATCATACTTGGACATTCCAATCAAGGCAACTTGATTGGAAACTTGGATTTGGAACCAAAACTTGATTAAATTTGCTTGAATGATTGTTGATTGAGTTTGACTCCAATTGGATGGATCAAAGTGATTTTGAACCTATAAGGACTTTTGATCCTTGTTCAGGGATCAATTTTAGTCATGAGATCTTGTTCAAGTTCGATAAACATCATCATATCTCCTTGAAAAGATTCAGAAATTATGAAACTGAACATTTCAGTTCGTATCAGGGAGTTTCAGGAACCCTGATCGGTCACCGGGCCGATCAGGCATAAGGCTGATCGGTCCCCGGACCGATCTGGCTTCCTCTTGTATTGGTCGGTCCACAGACCGATCCGAGGGGCATCAGTGACTTCACGAAATTTTTGATCAACCTTACTGAGCCAGCCTGGATCGGTCCCCGGACCGATCTGGCACCCTGCTGGGACCGGTCCACAGACCAATCAGGGGGCTCACAGGTTTCTCTCTGAACCTTACTGTTCGTGTCCTGATCGATCAGCCGACCGATCAGGAGCGCGCCTGATCGGTCACCCGACCGATCAGGCCCAGGTCAGTCCGATCAGGCTGTAGACTGATCGGTCTGGGCGTGATCAGATCGAACGGTGATCCGTTCAGACGCATTAAATTCTGGTTGGTGGACCGATCCACCAACCGATTAACTTCGCGAAAAACTCTTTAGCGCCAAACCCTAGCGCCGAAACCTCCCATTTGCGCGACATTGGGTGTGCGAGAGCGTTCCCTGTGACCTCGTCTTCTTCTCGTAAGTGTGATCGTGCGGTCCTAAGGGGCTCTTCCGAGCTCTGCCTTCTTCCTGCGACGTTCTCTCGCTGAAGGGGCTTACGATCTCTCTCTTGCGCTGGGCTTTTCTCCTGCTTGCTCTTCAGACCTTCAAGAGCCTCACCAATGGCACCAAAGTGAGTGATTGGCTTTGATTTTCTTGCAAATCAGTTCATAAAATTATGTTTTGAGGCTAATCATGGTTTGGTGTTTGTTCTTGGTTTTGTGCCGTGATCCTTGTTTTGGCTGTGACTTTTGGCCGTGACCTTCTTGATCAAATATGTTATCTTACATTAACTGATTGGGTCTTGTCTTTTGATCTATCTTTAATCTTGTGTCTTGATTACATTCTCTGATTGGGTCTTTCCATGTATGATCAACTTTTGACTTTGTGTGATTCAATCTACATTCGCATCAACCTTGCTCAATTGATTCAAACTGTGTATGATCAATTCCTGATTAAATCCTGTGTCTTGATCATCTCAATGTCTAGAAAACCTTCCAAAGGTAAGGAACATATGGTGGAAAGCTCAAAGGGCAAAGGCTCTTCCATATCTACACCTTCTCCAAGGCCTCCACCGCCTCTACACACTCGTTTTCAGAGTGTCACTCTTGCGTTAAATTTTGAGTGGCACAATTTCAAATTAATGCCATGTCGAACTATAGACCATCCCTTCATCTGTGAACATTACCCGACCATCCGACAAATTATCACACATTATAATCTTCAATCCATTCTTTATCTTGAGAGGCCGATCAACCTTGACTTGGTCTCTAAATTCTATAATAACATGTTGAGTGGAGAGGGCACGGGATGTAGGACCCGTGTTGCCGGTATCGATCTTGATTTTAATCGATCTATTTTTACTGATTTTCTCGGCTGTCACCGGTCAGAAAATGATTTCTTTCTCTACCCTTATCCTCCTAATCCCCTTCCGATTCCCTTTGATGGAGTGACTCCTGATTCCATCTACGAGTACTTTCTAGGCCATCCCAGGCCAAGGGGTTCTGGTGAGAGCACTAGTAATTTTCCCATATTTCCTGCTCTTCGCCTTTCCCCTGTTGACTATGTTCTGTTCAAGATCATCACCAGCTGTCTTCTACCTACTACTTCGAAACATCTGGATAAGATTCGCCCGTCCCATTGCTTGATGCTTTACGGGATGCATCAACAGTTGGACTTTGATCCAGTGACCTCGGTCTATTTCGCCATCATCGTCCACTGCATGTCATCCACCCAGTCAGTCCACATACCATTCGGCCATATCATCACTACCTGGCTGGAATTGGTTGGCATCGACGTTTCACAGGGCTGCATTGTGCCCATGCTTCGACAGGACTGTCGTCTGGATCGTCGCATGCTTGCTCAGTCCAGCATTATCCTCGGGCCCCAGGGATTGAGGTGGAAGAATCGCAGACGTGAGGAGGAGTTACCGAGAGCAGCTCATGCCCAGGGGCCGCCAGCTGATACTACAAATTACGACGGGTGGGCTCCTGACCTATGCTGGCAGGTAGCGGAGATAGAGCGGCTGATGGAGCACGAGTTGCATATCTCGGAGCTCTGGAGCCAGGAGGTCCGCTCGAAGTTTCGATCCTTCGATCGACGCCTGGATACTTTAGCATCTGACATCTCTGACATGAGCTCATTCCAGGACAGATGGTATGCAGAGTGGTATCATCACACATTTCCTGATGGTGCATCTCCCAGTAGTCCTTTACCAGGGGATATCATCTACATTGATGATTCCGACGATGATCCAGCTGACGATTGACTGCTCTCTGCTTTTGGTTGTTGATTTCTGATCTTTTGACGGCTGTGTCCGTTTTGACTTTTACCTGTTATGGCATTGAGTTGCACCTACTATCTGTCTGGATATTTTCTGTATAGCCACTATCTTTGCATGTACTTGTTATGACATGATGTATTTCTTGTCATTTTATGCTCATTAGTAGATTATATGGTGATATTTTGACTATATGCCTCATTCTATATCTCCTTGATCATGCTTAACATGCCATGTCTACTTGATACACATGATTGTTATACCATGCTCATATGATACATATGCTTGTTTAGCCATTCGATATCTCTTTGTCATATGTGATCGTATGCTTATCAATATTCAATCAAATCCTTGTTGTTTTGGGATACCCCTAGGGTTCAGGGGGAGTATCGTATAAACTTAACAACCCTTCTAGTCCCTTTTCAGTGTTCGACAAAGGGGGAGAGTGTTGGTTGGTTAAGTTTAGGATAATCATATTGTAGGGGAAGGATCTGGATTCCCCTATGATTCTAAATTGGAAAACTTGATTGAGGATCCCTAAACATAAAATTGGGTTGTCAAACAACAAAAAGGAGGAGATTGTTGATGCAGTCTGGCCCTGATTGTTGTTTTGGTGTTGACACCGATTTTAGTTTAGGTGGATGATTATTGATTATGATTAAGTCCTGATCGGGGATCAGGCATGGTATGGAAAATCCTAACCTGGAGGGTTAGGTGTTGAAAATCCTAGCTTGGAGGGCTAGGTGTGTGGAAAAGTCCTAATTCGGAAGAGGTGGGTGAAAAGTCCTAGCTTGGAGGGCTAGGTGAAAAGTCCTAACTTGGAGGGTCAGATGCAAATTCCCATCTTGGAGAATTAGGTGAAAAAGTCCTGGCTTGGAGGGTCAGGTCCTAGCTTGGAGGGCTAGGTTTGGAAAGTCCTAATCCGGAAGAGTTGGGTGAAAAGTCCTAGCTTGGAGGGCTAGGTGAAAAGTCCTAGCTTGGAGGGCTAGGTGAAAAGTCCTAACTTGGAGGGTTAGGTGCAAATTCCCAACTTGGAGGGTTAGGTGAAAAATCCTTAGCTTGGAGGGCTACGGTGGAAGAGAACTTAGCTTGGAGGGCTAAGTTTAAGTCCCTGGATCGGTTTGGTGATCGATCAGGGAAGCTGGCACACTGCTCTGTTATGGATCGGTCTGGTGACCGATCCAGCAACGACTGATCGGTCTGGTGACCGATCAGGGAGCACACAGTGAGGTTGGGAACCTACTGTACTGCTCCTGATCGATCCGGTGACCGATCAGGGAGTGTGTGTTTCACCCACTGCTTGGCTCCTGATCAGTCTGGTGACCGATCAGGGAGCGAACAGTGAGGTTGAGTTCCCTTGCTGATCTGCACCTGATCGGTCTGGTGACCGATCAGGATCACTGTGCAGATTGTTCCGGAGAACGATCAAGCGTCGCAGGTTACTCTCTATGATCGATTAGGACGGAGCCTGATCGGTGTGGTCATGATCTGATCGGTCTGGTGACCGATCAGAAGGTTGCCTGATCGATCCGGTGACCGATCAGGTGGTCTGGACTGCGAAGCTCAGAAA
Organism: Boesenbergia rotunda; assembly: GCA_024364735.1. Classification (NCBI taxonomy): domain Eukaryota; kingdom Viridiplantae; phylum Streptophyta; class Magnoliopsida; order Zingiberales; family Zingiberaceae; genus Boesenbergia; species Boesenbergia rotunda. Next base: position 534,328 of record JAGFNQ010003376.1, on the reverse strand, counting down.
TCGCATAAGAAAGGGGTGGATCGGTCGGGTGAACGATCCATAACCTGGGATCGGTCTGGTGATCGATCCAGGAGAAGTGACAAAGAAATCACGATTTCTAATCGAGCGTTGGGGACCGATCAGGACGGAGCCTGATCGGTCTGGACCCAGCCTGATCGGTCTGGTGACCGATCAGGAGGCTCTCTGATCGGTCCGGTGACCGATCACTTTAATTCAAATTGCACTGTCAAACGTTTTGATCGCGTCTGAACGTATCCGATTTGCTGCCACTTATATCTGATACTTGATTTACTGTGTGCTACGCTGCTCTAACACTCTGATGAAGCTGCAGGTGATAGGGGAGGATTCAAACACTCAAGGAGAAGTCAATGGAGGCTTTCCTTGGAGCAGATTTGTCCGGTTCTCCATTTTAGGCTGCAACGACTGGGACTGCAGACTGGGTTGCCGACTGGGGCTTGGCTGAGGGGATCTTAGGAAGACCAGAGAGGGCTCAGTAGCAGCTAGCGTTGGCAGTGAGGTAGCTGGAGGCTGCAGGGGATGTTGTCACTTGATGTTGAGTGGAGAAACAAAAGGAGAAGAAGACTTCGGCTGAAGCAGAGAAGTGTTAGACAGTTTTCTGGGTTGAGCTTGCTGAAGTTCTTGCTGCGCTTTGTGTTTCTCCACAACTTGCTTGCTGTGTTTCTGAAGTCTTCATCGCTTTGAGCAAGCAACTGCAATCGAGAAGCAACCAATTCTTACGTAAGTGCTGGGAGGAAAGAACAAGGAGCTTGGAGTCCAACAGTGAGAAGACACGAAGGAGGGAGTCCTTGCGTGAGATCGTCACTGGGTGGAGCTTGAGATAAGCTTGCTGTGTTCTGGTCCTTGCTAGGTGCTGAGTAAGAGTATTCTCTGTGTTTCATTAAGCTTAAATCTATATCCTTGTTTGAAACGCTGTGGAGAGGTTTCTCCACCGAGAAGGAGGTTGCATTATATCTGGTGAAAACCGGGGCTTGATCTGCCGACGATCAAGGGATCGCCCACCTTAAGGGCACACCAAGGAGTAGGGGCAAGTTATCCCCGAACCTTGTAAACCCTCTTGTTAGCGACCTTGGTAGTTGTCTTCGTTTGCTTTTATTTCTGCTTTCGTTTACTGCACTGCTTCATTTTCCTTTGCTTCTTCCGCTGTGCTACTGATAAGTTGAGTGCAGAAAACTTGATAAGTGCCAAGAGAAAAGTGATTGGCTATATTCACCCTCCCTCTCTAGCCATCCGTTTCCAACAGTATTGTCATGGAGAGCCGTATGTATATGAATTTGGTGGACCTTCTGTTGCATCATCATCGAACTCAATTGGACCAGAGACATCATATAACCCTGCTGATGCAATGCAATCAATGGTTTACGATGCAATGAATGCTTTTGATCAATCAAATGTAGAGCAAGTACCTACTTCTGATGTTCAGAAAATGTATGACATGTTAAAGGCTAGTGAAAGAGAATTATGGGAAGGTATTCCTTCTGGTCATTCTCAATTATCTGCTACTGCAAGATTATTGAATATGAAGGCAGAACATCATTTCTCAGAACGATGTTATGATGACATATGTCAACTTATGTCAGAGTTGCTTCCAATTGATAACTGCATGACTGATAGTTTCTATAACACAAAAACTAATCAGAGACTTGGGTTTGCCAGTTGAGAAGATACATTGTTGTGTCAATAATTGCATGATCTTTTGGAACCAAGATAGTGAATTGATGGAATGTAAAATCTGTAATCATCCTCGTTACAAGCATGGTGCTCGCATGGTAAATCAGGAGAAGAAGAAAAATATTCCTTACAAAGTCATGTATTACTTTCCTTTGACTGCTAGACTCCAACGTTTGTATGCATCAGCAGCAACAGCAAGTTATATGATCTGGCATCAAAACCATGGACATGATGGAGACATTATGTGTCATCCTTGTGATTCCCCTGCATGGAAACATTTAGATTCAACATTTTCTTCCTTTGCTATGGAACCACGTAATGTTAGACTTGGATTTTCTGCAGATGGATTCCAGCCATTTGGAAGTTATGGATAACAATATTCATTGTGGCCTGTTATCTTAACACCATACAACTTACCACCATGGATGTGCATGAAAGATGAATTTATGTTTCTTACTGTTTTAATTCCAGGTCCTCAAAATCCAAAAGGGCACATAGATGTTTTTTTGCAACCTTTGATAGCTGAGCTGAATTATTTATGGAATATAAGTTCAGAGATGTATGACATTGCTACAAAGTCAAACTTTTTAATGCATGTAGCATTGTTATGGACTATTAGTGATTTTCCTGCTTACTCAATGTTATCAGGATGGAGCACAGCTGGAAAGTTAGCATGTCCACATTGTATGAGTTAGTCAGATGCATTTTCTTTGCCATATAGTGGCAAGATTTCTTGGTTTGATAATCATCAAAAATTTTTACCTCTTGAACATCCGTTCAGAAGAAATAAGAAATATTTCAAAAGGAATGAAGTAGTTAGGAAGCTACCTCCAGTTGGGATGTCAGGCGAAGAAGTGTTAATGAAATTGATAGTTATGGATTTCTACCAGTATATCAGGATGGATCAGATGATATTAACAAGTATATTGTTAGAGTCAACAAATGTGGTTGGAGGAAAAGAAGTATTTTTTGGGAGCTTCCATATTGGAAATATTTACTCGTTTGTCATAATTTAGATGTGATGCATATTGAGAAAAATTTCTTTGATAACATCATTAATACTGTCTTAAATGTGCATGGGAAAACAAAAGATACAACAAAATCTCGTGAAGAATTAAAGCAATTAGTGAGCAGGCCTGAGTTGCATCAGAATGAAACAACTGGTAAATATCCGAAGGCTTGTTATACATTGGACAAAGAAAGTAAGCAAGCATTGTGTTCTTGGTTGAAAAACATAAAATTCCCAGATGGATATGCCTCTAATATGTCTCGTTGTGTGGATACGAATAGATCTAAAATGGTTGGAATAAGAGTCATGATTGTCATGTGTTCATGCAAAGATTAATTCCAATAGCTTTCCAAGAATTATCTTCCTAATAATGTTTGGCAAGCACTTACAGAATTAAGCCTTTTTTTCAAAAATCTGACTTCCAAAGTTGTTACAGTAGCAGATATGTTACGCCTTCAGACAGAGATTCCTTTAATACTATGTAAGCTTGAGCGAATATTTCCACCAAGCTTTTTTGATTCAATGGAGCATTTGCCTATTCATTTACCTAGCGAGGCACAGATTGGTGGTCCTGTACAATACAGATGGATGTATCCTTTTGAAAGGTTTCTTAGAAAATTAAAGAATAATATGCGTAACAAAGTAAGAGTTGAGGGATCAATATGTAATGCATATCTGGTTGAAGAAGCAAGTTCATTTTGCTCCTATTACTTTGCTGAAAATGTGAAAACCAGACATCGAAAGTGTCCACGCAATCAAGATGACAGTCCATCAGTTGACCCAGACATTCTTTCTATTTTCAAGTATCCTGGAAGAGCAATGGGTTCAACTCTATCTAGACGGTTAAATGACAGAGAATATCATGCCGCCAGGACATATATCCTCTTGAACTGTGAAGATGTCAAACCATACCTAAGGTATTATCTCTTGTTGTAATGAAATTAATATTAAATGATATAATCAAATTTCTGGTATTATATCAAATGAACTTATATGTTAGGTTATACCAACAACAGTTGTACATCCAAAATCCATCGATAAGTGCAAATGAGGTAGATCGAAAGATAGAAGAAGAATTTGCATTTTGGTTTCAAATATATGTAAGTGAGTTAATATGTATTTTTTTTGTTAACAATTCTTGATTACTTATTAATCTAATTTGATCACCCACCACTATTATAGGTCAATGATGACAGAATTTCAAATGTAGAAGACGAAACAATTAAAAATCTCGCATTTGGACCTCTTCGTACTGTGACAGTCTACTCGGGTTATTACGTGAATGGATACAGATTTCATGTGAGCCAACGTGATTCAGGGATGCTAACGTATAATTCTGGCATCAGTGTCAAAGGATCAACAAACAATAATGATAATGAATTTGACTATTATGGCAAGCTAGAGGAAGTTATCGAAGTTGAATACCCAGCGTTACCTTTCAAAAGATGTGTATTATTCAGGTGTTCTTGGTATGATCCAACTTCAAGGACGAGCACAAGGAAACATCGGTTATACAATTTAGTTGAGGTTAATTTAAGCAAAAGATTCAACAAGTTCGAACCTTTCATTTTTGCGGTGCAAGCTGGTCAAGTATTTTATCTGGAGTACCCAACTAAGAGAAGACGACCTAGTGAATGACTTGTTGTATGTCAAATGAAGCCTAGGTCAACAATTGAAATGCCAAATACGATCACTGTCTAAAACTCCGATGCTTATCAAAATGTTGAAATGATAATCAACTCCGTTGATTCAGAAATACAATCAGCATCTCAATTACTTATAGATGAGAATGTCTCTTACGATGAAATTGTTGATGGTGAAATATCTAGCACTGAGGAGGTCGATATATCAACGGATTCAAGCGATGAAAACTTGCATGTTAATTTAGTTCCATCAGATTAGGATGAGTTAGATGTATTGAACATTAACTAATCAGAGTTTGTATTAAGATGAGTTGTTAATTTAGATCATTCTGCTTGTATTGAACAGTTTTATACAATGCTTATTTATCCCTTTGCTAGCTTTATTTACATTGTCTTCATTAGTGTTTATTTCCATTTGCCACTAATATGTCTCATTTGCATGTTTTACCTATTCTGCTTATCTGCCTAAACTTTGTGTATAATCAGGTACCATGGCTGCACCCTGTGATCAGCAGATTAGACTTACAGTCGTCGGTGACAGGTATACCTATTCTTGTTATATATTTTAGATCAAAATTTGCTAATATATCTAATTTTTTCTACAGTTTTATACCAGATGACCATCAGGTGTCTTCCTATATTACTAAAAAATTTAAAGAAAGACTGTCCACTTCGATGACATGGGGCCACATTGAGAATGATTTGAAATCATTCTATTACGGGGAGTTTTTAGTAAGTAGTTTATATGTATATTTAATTTGATGTTATAACTTTTTTGATACTAACTGTTTTATTATTTTTTTTAACAGAAAAGGTACACCTGGGAGGAGGGTGTAGAGGAGCAATTCAAGAGGACGTGGAATGCCTACTGCTCCAAATTGTACAGGGACATGACCTACAAATTGAGAAAGAAGACTGATAGGCCTATAGAGGTCCCTAAGACTATTTGGGCAGCATGGCGGGCTGTCTGGGATGCCCAACACTGGTAAGAGAATGCTGCGATTGCTCGAGCCAATCGCAATTCAGAGCTTGCTGGCCCCAGCACGGGATCCACGAACTACACTGCTGGATCCCGTTCCATTGTCAAACATGCCAATGATTTGGTAAGTAGTTTTTATTTAGGTTATTAAAGACATTTAGTATGTTTTCTTGGATATGTGTAAATATTATATTTTGTGTTTACAGGTTGCTGAGCTACAGAGACCTCCCACTAGTTGGGAGTTATTCAGCAAGACCCACAAGAAAAAAGATGGATCTTTTGTCGATCGTCGCTCCCTAGCAATCAATGTAAGTATATTAATTATATTTTATTTGTTTTGACATTTTATATAGACTAATTAAATTTTTATTTCACAGGAAGCAATGACCACTAGAGTTTCTGAGGCACAGGCGTCTCAGCCTGCTGCAGAGGGGGAGGGTGCACAGCCTCTTTCCACCGACGATGTGAATCGGATTTATTTTGATGTCGTCGGTGGGAAGAGGAAGACCGCCTACTACGGCCTGGGCTCTCAGGCAAAGGTTACATATGCTCAGATGAGAGCTCAAGGTGTTAGGGGGCGTCCACCATCTTCCTCCTCTACCTCTAGTGAGGTTCGTCATTTGCGGGAGGAAAATATATCCCTGCGGACTCCACTCACGTCGATAGAGTCGACGTGTGCCGGGAGGGACGCATAATGGGCTAAGAAGAGTGCAGAGTGGGCTTAGAGGGATGCAGAGTGGGCTAAGAGGGACGCAGCGAGGGATGCTGAGTTTAGAGATTTGCGGGCTCGCCAGGCACACACTGAGGAGATAGTACGTCACATGCGAGCTTTTGCAGCGACCCTATCGCCGATGACACAGATGTCAGCCCTTCTCGCCCCTCGTTTTGAATCTCAGGATACACAGATGCCAGCCGCTCCCGCCCCTCGTTTTGAGTCTCAGGAGACACAAGATCCTGAGCATACCACAGAGGAGTAGAGATATTATAGTGGTATGATCTATTTTTTCTCTAATTTTTTTCAGTAACTATGTATTAAGTTATTATATTCATAATGATTGTTTTCTTATTACTTCATTTATGTTTACAAATTTCATATTATCAGAGTTAAATTTAGATTTCTTCTCTTGCTTGAAAGGTATGAATATTGGATATTATTCCTTTATTGTTTCTTATTTGTTATTTTTGATTTACATATTTAATATTATTAGAGTCGTCGCTATTTGTTAATTTTCTTCTATTAGAGTTATCTTCTATTACATATGCTTACTTCATTTGTTATTTCTTATTGGTATCAATTCAGATTTCTTTCTTTATTGGATTGCTTTCTTATTGTTTTATCTTCTATTGTGCAGGAATATTTTTCCTTTCCATCCATTATTCACTCTGATATTTATGTACGTAATGATTCTCTACTAAACTCTGATTTTTGATGTATATAGTTTTTTTTATTTACTTTGACATATGTTTACTTTCTTTTGATATATACATTTGGATATTTACTCTTGTTTGGATTGGATTAACTATTGGAAACTTTGGATTGTATAAGTTTACTCTTGTTTCAAAGTTTGGATTGTATACGTTTAGAAATTAAACTTTGGATTGAATAGTGGATTCAAATTGAAAGTTTCAATATATAGATTTGGAAATGAATGCTTGGATTGGATTGTATTAGATTGGAAATGAAAGTTTGGATTGTTGTGAATGTTTAGATGTTGAAATATATATTTTTGTTTGATATTTGTTTGGATATTTGTATATGTTATTGATGTATATATGGGAAGTGGAAGAAATAGATTTTGGCTTGCAAAATTTTCTAGGTTTAACGACGGAAATTTTTAAAAATCCGTCGTAAATAGCGACGGATTATTGACTTTTCCGTCGCTATAACGATCGATTAGCGACGGATTTTGACTGAATCCGTCGCTATTACGATATATTAGCGACGGACTTTAACCATGTCCGTCGCTATCCCGAATGATTTGCGACGGATCTTTGACCATCCGTCGCTACTATTTCCCGGCCATGTCGCTCCGTTTTCTCGGTGTTTGCGACGGGGTTATATCTCCGTCGCTAAGGTAGCGACGGAGAAAAAAAATGTCCGTCGCTCAGATAGCGACGTAGAGAAAATGTCCGTCGCTACTATAGCTCTGTGACGGGGTTTCAGCCGACGGCGCCAACTCCGTCGCTATTAGTATTTTGCGACGAAATAGCGATGGAATCCGTCTGTCGTTATTACATGTTATTTTTTAGTGGTGTGACGTGTGTGATGTGGAATTTGTGTGGAAATTCTTTACTATTGTGTCGTGTGGCGTGGAATATCTGAAAGAGTTTTCATTGGAAAGACGACCCTCTTTCTTTGCGGTGAATTGATTGTTGTGGCTTGCATTCATTTATTTAATATTTACAAATTTCTTAATAAAGCGAACAGTTATTAGTGGTCTCCATCATTTTTTTTTCATCCTTTCCGTGTCACATTCTCTATAACAATTATAATTTGTCCGTACAACGTTCATGAGTAAATAAGTTTTTTACGGATTTTTTTAATTTTTTTTTAGTCCGTGGATTATCCTGCCTCATTTGCAATCTATCTTGAATTTGGTAGAATTAGAGATTTTGTTATCCACCAAGATAGTAGGTTAGCCTACCTCACCCTCATGATCAGATATTGGGTTGTTGATGTATTGACCGTCTTACGGATTGATCCACTTGACACCTCTATTTAAAGATAGAAAATTAATTAAATTTTAGTTAAAATTCTATTTTAAGTCAAAGGCACTCAGTATAGACTTTTAGAGTGCGTTTAATTTAAGTTATCAGATATAATCTTAGTTATGTGATTACCAAGTAATAACATAACCAAGATAATGAGGAATGAAACATAACCTGAAGTATGTTGTTTGGTTCAATTTAAATAATCAAATAAAATCTTATTTATTTGGAGGTAAAAGTCTATGACATAATATAATATTTTATCGTATTATCCTTTAGTTAAATTTAAGTATAATAATATTATATGCTTATAAATTTAAAATAAAAGTAAGATAATATTATATACATGTTCCGGAAGGAATCGACGGCGATGTCCAGTCACCGGGGTTCTGCCCACGTGGAAGTCGCTGTGCCGGGGAGTAACTCAGGGCCCTACGAGATCAACACGAGCGTTAGGGGAACACGCCGGAGATTGTCCTGCGGAGCCCACTCCGACGCTCAAGTCAGTGTATTGAGGGAGAGGAAAGGTAGCAAGAAAGGAAAATGTGTGTAAGATTAGGAGAGCATAACCCCCTTACCGAAGGGGTTGGACTACCTTTTATACTGATGGCGGCAGACTTGGCGTGTTCCCTTGATCTGTGCCACGTCTCCGTGACTCAGGCCACGCCCTCCCCTTCTTTTGACGGTTAACGGATAACCTTTGAAACGGTCTGCACCGTTATTATGCTTCGACCCGTTGCGATATTTAAGGGTCGTGATGACTCCTGATGACGGGGATGCCTATCCGTAGATCCGTAAAAAGAGTAGGGGAGACTGCTACTTGAGGTCGCTCGTTACTTGGGCTCCGCCTCCCGAGGTGATCTCGAGGTCTTCCGGCCTGAGTGGGCGCCGTAATTCCTGAGGGGCTCTCGGGCCCCGACCCCCTCAGGGTGATCCCGGGAGGGGTCTTCTGGCTCGAGTGGGCGCCATGACTCCCGAGGTGCTCTCGGGCCCCCACCCCCTTCGGGTGATCCCGGGCGGGGGCTTTTGGCTGACCTTCCGGGGTGTGCCCCCTGAGAGGATCCTGAGGCCCGGGAAGGAGGGTTACTTCGACCCGTTGTGTCATACCACGCAGCTTCTTCATCCCACGTGCCCACCACGGGCTAACCAACCTATCACAAGTCCCTCCCTTTAAGTCTGATCGAAGGAAGTGTGGTTGACTGATCAGACTAGTGCGGAGATGAAGAAGCTGAGCTCCCACGGGACTTCGTATCCGTTGCTGCTCCTTCAGTAGTTATAAGAGGTCCTCGGATTACAATCTTCGCCCCGAGTTTCGAGAAATCCCCCTTTTTGGCTTCATCCTTCCCAAAAAGGCTTCTACGACTCTTGAGGTATTATAATGATACCTGTCTCTCCGTTATAAAGGCGCATGGCCTTTTCGTGATGGCGACAAGGTATCCCCGCAAATGCCTCGTCGCCACGTTGCTTCGGCTACCTCTTCCATGAACCCTCACTGACGTGCACCGCTATAGCTGGCTCACGTCAGGCAACTATCCCTGGCGCGGCGGTTTCTCGCTTTCCACGTGCCTCTTCCCCATTGCGTCCAGGCAGGCGGCATACTGGGTATAAGGGGGGAAGACAAGGACGTTAGGTCCACCTACGACTTTGTGGTTGGGTGCACTTTGTCTTCCTTTCCTCCGATAAGGACTCCTTCGCATGTAAGTAGTTTGCCTCTTTCTCATCTCTTCCCTTAAGAACTATGGAAGGTTACCGAGCAGAGTGGTATGAGTCTGCCTTCTCGAGAGTGAGACCGGAGGATCTGCAGGCGGCCGTTGAGGCCTACGACATCCTGGCTGAGATGTCGGTGATTATCCCCAAGGTAGACCAGACGCCGGTGGAGCTTCCTGCAGGCATGTCGACCTTCATCTTAGGACAGATGGAGTTAGGACTCTGTTTCCCTATCCCCCCTTTCTTCATGAATATAGCCTCCCACTTTAATATACCTCTCCACCAGATGATTCCTAATGTCTTCGCTCAAATGGGAGGGGCGTATATTGTCTTCAAGCTTTTTGACCTCCTCCTGACGCCTCATCTTTTTCATTCTTTCTTTACCCCGATCGGTTCTTGGGGAGTCTTCAGCTTCTCGGCCCGTCCGGGCCATAAGTTTTTAGGAGGGTTTCCTTCTTCGCACAAACGGTGGAAGGAGGGGTTCTTCTTTATCCAACTACAGGCATTGCCCTTCAGTCCCCTTCGTTGGATAGAGTCTCTCCCTAATCCTCCCTCTTTAGGGGGGTTTCTTCAGAGTCCAGCCTATCGGCGTGCTAGGAATGTAGTTGCTGGCATGGAGTTCAGCGGCCCGGGGTTGGTGCAGAGTGAGGAGCTTATGTTCCGGGCGGGCATTAGCCTCAAAGTGACACGAATCAGCTCCAGTCTCGGTATGTTTGTCTTTTCGATTAACGCTTGTTAATTTTGACTGATATTTCCATGTTTGTCCATTGCAGAGGAAGTCATGTTCGCCAAGGTGATAGGTCGACTTATCAGGTGGGAGGAGGCCAACAAGGCAGTGCTGAATCCTCCCCCAGCCGTCCCTGAGGCACCACCTGCGCCCACCGAGTCCTTGGAGGGGACTGCTGACTCGTTCCATGTGACGGCTTCGCCCGAGAGGGCGGAAACCATTGTTACATCTCCGCCGGTTGCTAGCCGAGGGCCTTCAGATCAACAGGTTGTCCCCGCGGCGGATCTTCCTTTGGGAGGTGGCTCCTCCCCAATTGTTGTCCATCTCGAGGGGGTTAGCGAGGAGTCTTCCCCTCCTATCGCCCCTTCAGTAGTCCAACTCACTGTTCGGTAGAAAAGCTGACTCCCAAAGGGCCTGGGTCCCAGATGGAAAAAGCCGTGCTCCGCAGGCCCCGACCCCCTCCCCTCTGTGCCTGAGGAGGCGGTCGCTCCTTCTGAGGGGGGAGTGCCTGTTCCTGCATCCTCTCCTGTTCCTTCGGCCGCCACTCTGGAGACAGTCAACACAACTCCTAGTTTTCCCCCGACCGACCCGACAAAGGTCTCGAAGGGTAAGGAGGTATTGCGTACCCAATACCGGATGAGACTTGACCGCCTAAAGAAGAAATTGGATGCAACACTTGAGGCCTCCATGCAATCCTTCCCCCCAGTGCAATTGAAGGAGGTTCCACCTGAGGGAGCCTTGTCTGATGGGAGTTCTAGCTCCAAGGAGGGTGACTCTGACCCCTCCAGTCTGCTACCTGAAGCCCCAGTTGTCCAACGACTTTCCCCCTATCGTAGCTCGACACCGCCCGAGGGACAGGGTAACACATCAAGTACTTCTAGAGGGGCAGCCGTACGAGTCTCGGTTGGCCCGCTAACCACTCACCGGGAGACTCTCTTGAAGGTACATGTTACTGTTGCATTGGGTATTCTCTTACCTATTTTCTGACCTCTTGGTGCAATGCCAGACAGCTGAAGATTGCGTAACAGCCGACCGGGGTTTATATTCCTGGCCCCGGGTTGAAGCCTTGCTCCATCGGGCCTTGAGGGCGGAGGTCGCAGCTGATCACGAGCATCGAGCAGGAAGGATGTAAGCGGGGGTCAACAGAGCTCTCCGTGTGAAGGTCGAGTATCTGCGAAACCTCTTGCAGGACAAGGAGCGGGCTCTTCAAAATTCCCGACACTGAGAATGCCTGGCGTCTGAGAAAACTGTGGCTGTTACCAAGGACCTGCTCCAAGTGACGCAGGAGAGAGACCAACTCCAGGAGACTGAAGTAGACTTTAAGGCAAAGTTCCTGGAGTCGACTGAATTTCGAGCTATCCTCACTGACCAAGTAATGAAGCATTTGCAGCAAGGCTTCCATGGGGCTATCGGTCAGTTGAAGAAGGATCGACTTCTACCCCCCCCCCCCCCCCCCCCCCCCCCCCATGCTGACCCACATCTGTGAATGACGGCTGAGTTAGCGAGGGGCTTCCACTCGAGGACCCGATGATGTAGGACTGTCTGTTTACCAGGGAGCTGGGCACTGCTGTAACAATTTTGATTAACATGATCATTTTACTTTTCTGCTTTATGCATATTCTTGGACATGATTTCACATGTGGAGTGTCTTTGCCGTTAAGCCTAAGGGAAATCAAAGGGGTAGAGGCTTTTTCCCGAGGTCGATCTTGAGTACGGATCTCCCGCGATAACCCAGTTGGGCCCCTCTCCATCCTTTTCCTTTTCGGCGGGTGGTTCCCGAACCGTTGCCTCTGCACTACATGCACCATTTTGAATGAACCCATAAAGAGTTATGGGTTTCTAGGCACGGCGACGACATGTTGACCGATGCGACGCTTCAGAGTTGGCGTCCGTTGCTGTTCCCACGCCACGCCTGCATTAAATGCGCTGAGAGGCAGTAGTCACTATAAATAGGGGGCGAAGGATGTACTATCCTCCACATTCGTGCGACCTTCCTCCCTTTTCGCGGCGAAATGCCGGTGCCTCCTCTTCCACCCCTTTCCCTGGCCAGAACCCTTGACATCGTTGGAGAGGGTAGCGGAGATACTGTAGCATTTCTGACCGAGGGGCCCAGTGAATGTGGGACTTCGTGCCACACATTCATTGCCGGGGAGCATGGTGGAGATGATGCCTAGGGTCCCACTAAAGATCCTGGTGGAGGTAGGACTCCGGGATTATCCCAGGAGTCCAGAATAGACGTTATATGGCCCGCCAGGGGGCATGGCGGAGATGACATAGCCAAATGGTTGTCTCCCCGGGTCGGCCTCGTCTGCCTCAAGCGCCATCCTCTTCCGAATACTCTTTTCCCCGAGTTTTGGGGATTAGATGGTGTTTGTAAGGGATGGTAGGGCAGCGTCCCCGAGAGGGGAGCTTCTTTGTTAAGGCAATTCTTCTTCATATCTTGCTGGTATCGGGGAGAAATTGCAGTTGCTGCTCCACTCTCTTCTTCCTTTTGAATGTTGTACCAGGTGCTTTTTGCGACCTTCATGTGTTACCTCAGGCGTCCTGGTCTACCACTAATTACTCGGGTGAAGGGCCGAGATGTTCTTACTATGGCTGAAGATTCAAGAACTCCGACCATAACGCATGGGGCTCCCTGCCTGCCAGCCATGGGAAGGCAGTCTCAAGTCTTAGGGGGATGCTGCAGTGGTGAAGAAAAAGCCCGAGCGGCGGGGTGCTTCCCTTTGTTTACTATTCTCACTGTGTCTTGATATTTCTCCGAGATGTTGTACTTCATGTATTTTTTGTACAAATAAAATAAGATTTTCGGTACCTCGTGTATGTGTACGCCTGTATTGTGTAAGTATTTCTTCCTTTCAGCCGGGTACACCATGTCACCTTTGCTTCCGTAGTTCTATGTATTAGGGTTTTGGGTACTCGGTAGGGCGTAGCAACCCAGACCAAGCCTAAGTACCCCGGGTGCCTACCGCACCGCTAGGTATTACAGTTTTGGGTACTTGGTCGGGCGTAGTAACCCAGACCAAGTATAAGTACCCCGGGCATCAGCTGCACCGTGAGGTATTAGGGTTTTGGGTACTTGGTTGGGCGTAGCAACCCAGACCAAGCCTAAGTACCCCGGGTGTCGGCTGCACCGCGAGGTATTAGGGTTTTGGGTACTTCGTCGGGCTAACAACCAGACCAAGCCTAAATACCCCGGGCATCGGTTGCACCGCGGGGTATTAGGGTTTTGGGTACTTGGTCGGGCGTAGTAACCCAGACCAAGCCTAAGTACCTCGGGCATCGGTTGCACCACGAGGTATTAGGGTTTTTACTCTTGGTTGGTGTATCAACCCAACCAAGCCTAAGTACCCCGGGTGTTAGCTGCACTGCGAGGTATTAGAGTTTTTGGGTACTTGGTCGGGCGTAGTAGCCCAAACCAAGCCTAAGTACCCCGGGCATCGGCTGCACCATGAGCTATTAGGATTTTTACTCTTGGTTGGGTGTATCAACCTAGACCAAGCCTAATACCCCGGGTGTTAGCTGCACCACGAGGTATTAGGGTTTTTGGGTACTTGGTTGGGTGTAGTAGCCCAGACCAAGCCTAAGTACCCCGGGCATCGGCTGCACCGCGAGGTATTAGGGTTTTTACTCTTGGTTAGGTGTATCAACCTAGACCAAGTTTAAGTACCCCGGGTGTTAGCTGCACCGCGAAGTATTAGGGTTTTTGGGTACTTGGTCGGCGCGTAGCAACCCAGACCAAGCCTATGTACCCCGGGCATCGGCTGCATCGCAAGGTATTAGGGTTTTGGGTACTCGGTCGAGCATAACAATCCAGAACAAGCCTAAGTACCCCGGGCGTCGACTGCACCGCGAGGTATTAGGGTTTTGGGTACTTGGTCGGGCGTAGCAACCCAGACCAAGCCTAAGTACCCTGGGTGTCGGCACCACGAGGTATTAGGGCTTTGAGTATTTGGTTGGGCGTAGCAACCCAGACCAAGCCTACGTATCCCGGGCATCGGCTGCACCGCGAGGTATTAAGGTTTTTAATCCTTCGGTAGTACATTGACACTTTTGGAGGAGGCTTCTCCTTTTATTACTTGAGTTTGATGCAAGACGACAAAAATACACAAAAGGGCGTTTATTATATAATGCAAATCTTACCGGGACAGGGAGAGTTAGAGACGGTTGCCTAGCCCGGACCTTCCTAGTCCTAGTCTTTCTCCTTACATGCATGACTTCCTTCAGCTAGCCTTCAAGACCCCTTGGGTTCTTCCGGGACTCTGTTCAGACTTCCCCGCTGTAGCACCGTCGAGATACCAACTGGTTTCCCTTGACTTCAACCACTCGGTCGTCTACCGGGAATATTACCTTCTGGTGTTACACAGAGACTACTGCCTGGAAAGTGCTGAGCGCAGGTCAGCCCAGGATGGTGTTGTAGGAGGAGGGCACATCCACGATCAAGAAGGGAGTCCTTCTGGTCCTCTCCAGTGTGTCACTTCCCAAGGAGAGCGACAGGTTAATCTGCCCTATCGGTTGTACTCGATACCCCGTTAAACCGAATAGGGGGGTTGAGACCGGGAGCAGTTTATCTTCATCGATCTATATCTGGTCGAAAGCCACCTTATACAAGATGTTCACGAAACTCTCCGTGTCCACAACGATGCGCTTAACCTCGTAGTTAGCAACATGAGCTACGATCACTATGACATCTTCATGGGGAGCTTCCACTTCTTCCAGGTTGGCGGGTCCAAAAGATATTGTAGGGTCGGGTTCCTGACTCCGGTTGGTTCCAATGGAGTAATTTTCTAGTCGCTGGGTATAAGATTTCCTTGCCCGGTTAGAGTCCCCTCCCGTAGGTCCTTCGGAGATGACTCCCACATGCCCGAAGGGCAGGCCGTGCATAGGGACCTTACCTTTTTGAGGATCTCTTTCCAATGAGAGGGGTCTTTGGGGCGCAGGTCCCCGACTCCTTCCCCGCGATCGTGATCGAGACCGATGTCGGGCCTCATTCCCTCTCGCTTGTTGCCGCTGAGGGGAGAAACTTCGCCGTGGGGACCTTCGATGATAACCTGATTTATTCCACTTTCTCCGCGGCCTAGTGTCCGCCTCATCTCTAAATTTCTTCTTCAAGGCGTGACACTCCTCGGTGGAGTGTGTCGAGCTGGCGTGATAACCACAGTACTTTGGTGCCGGCTCCGGCTGTTCGGTATCTACTATCTCAACCAGCCGCCGCCTCCCAGCCCACTGGTCCTTCCCGGGGTGCAGGTCTTTCCCTCGGGCTGGGGCTGGGGGCTCCCTCCTGTCTGACCGGGGAACTGCCGGAGAGGGGATTCCAACGGGTTCCTTGTGGTGGGCGTATTGTACTTCTTCCACGTTAACATGCTTGACGGAGCATCCCAGCAAATCATCAAAACTACCGGGGGTGGGGGGTGGGGGTTTCGTTACCAAGGATCGAAAGAAGTCCCCTTCAGCGAGCCCTTGGATGTAGGCGCTGACAAGTATTTCCGATGTTGTGCTGGGCACGTCTTGCGCCACCCTGTTGAACCTCTAGATGTACTCCTTGAGCGACTCCTTAGGTTTCTGCTTAAGGGCGAATAGATTAAGTGTCGTCTTCTGGTAGCGACAGCTACTGGAGAAATGGTGGAGGAATGCGGTTCTAAACTCCACGAAGGAGTTGATAGAACCTTGCGGCAGTCTTTGGAACCACCGCTGGGCTGCTCCGGATAGGGTGTTTAGGAACACCCGACACTTGACCCCATCAGTATACTGGGGCAGGAGTGCCGCGTTCTCGAATTTGCAAACATGATCCTCCAGATCCATTTTACCGTCATAATTTGGGATCCCCGGCCCGCGGAATTGCTTTGGCATGGGGTCTTCCACAATCTCAGAGGAGAAAGGAGTAGAGGGAACCTTATGAGAGGCCTTAGGTTCCTCCCTCTTTCCCTGTTCTTCTCCGTGCCTCTGCGCGCTGGAGGCCACTAAGTGGGCCTTCTCGATATCTCCTGGAGATTCCTTCGGAGGGCCTGGAGCTGCTCCTTCCCGTTGTCCCACCGGAGTGACGGATCTCCGTGAGTGCGAGATGGAGACTCTGGGGATCTCCTCCCGCACATGCATCCCTTATTGCGAGGCAGCCTGCTTGACTTGGTATTGTTCAAGCGCTTCCTTGATGGCGTCGGCCACCAAGCGATCGAGTTCCTCTTTTGTAAGGACAATGGGTTGCCCCTCCGGTCCTGCCATCGGTGCTCTTTCAGGTGCTTTCCAAGTTTCCCACAGACGGTGCCAAATTTGTTCCGGAAGGAATCGACGGCGATGTCCAGTCACCGGGGTGTTGCCCACGTGGAAGTCGCTGTGGCAGGGAGGAACTCAGGGCCCTGCGAGATCAACACGAGCATTAGGGGAACACGCCAGAGATTGTCCGACGGAGCCCACTCCGACGCTCAAGTTAGTGTATTGACGGAAAGGAAAGGTAGCAAGAAAGGAAAATGTGTGTAAGGTTAGGAAAGCATAACCCCTTTATCGGAGGGGTTGGACTACCTTTTATACTAATGGCGGCAGACTTGGT
This sequence comes from Boesenbergia rotunda, assembly GCA_024364735.1. Lineage (NCBI taxonomy): Eukaryota > Viridiplantae > Streptophyta > Magnoliopsida > Zingiberales > Zingiberaceae > Boesenbergia > Boesenbergia rotunda. The sequence continues at coordinate 517,324 of JAGFNQ010003376.1, read as the reverse complement.
GTGTTCCCTTGATCTATGCCACGTCTCCGTGACTCAGGCCACGTCCTCCCCCTCTTTTGGCGGTTAACGGATAGCCTCTCCCAAGGTGCTCTCGGGCCCCAACCCCCTTCGGGTGATCCTAGGAGGAGTCTTCTGGCTGACCTTCCGAGGCGTGCCCCCTGAGAGGATCCTGAGGCCCGGGAAGGAGGGTTACTTCGACCCATCGTGTCATAACACGCAGCTTCTTCATCCCACGTGCCCGCCACAGGCTAACCAACCCATCAATACATATTCGTACCCTCGGTTGTCGGCCGCCGACGATGGTCGCCGGCCGCCGGTGGTGGTCGCCGACTGTCGTTGCAGGTTGTCTGCTGCGAATAATGGCTAGCTTCAGGCGGTGGTCGCCGGTCGTCGTTGCCGGTCGTCGGCCGCGAATAATGGTCGCCGACGACGGTCGTCGGTCGCCAGCGGTGATCGCCCGCCGTCATTGTCGGTGGTCGCCCGCGAATAATGTCTCTTTTGCTAAGATAAATATTGGAGGATAATTTTAGAAAGATAAGTTTCATAAGCCCAAAATCAAGAAAAATCTTACTTTCCTAAGGTTTTCTGATTCCAGGTTGCATGCCCCTTTTGCTGACGTGTCGGACATCGATCATTACTTGGGAATCGCTGATTATGTAAACCATACAAGATTTTTGTTAATAACCTTGGATGGATAACCAAGGTTATCAAGGATAACCCCTAACTAAACACACCCTTAAAGTGAAATATACACTTATCTAGAATTAGATATATTTTTTAAATTTTATTATTTAGACATTCAAATTTCACCTGATTAATTAAAAACAAAGACGGTCTTCTTCTCTAATTCACTTGTTGGTAAATTTGAAGCATAGCTTATGCATACTCAAAAATCAATCGATCATTTAACTTTTGTCATTGTCAAATTTCTTTTTCCCCTTGATTTGCCTAAAAGACAACAATCGATTATCAAATTTATGAGTTAAATAGATGGTCATACGCTGTAATTCACTTACTCATATTGAAATTAATCCCCCCTTGATATGTCGAAACTTCTCATCTCATGTCTAACATCCGGCCAACATTAACTTATCAGAACATCACCACTATCAAGTGTTCAGTTAACCTTGATCCACTTAGATTTCACGTCTTATGTCAAGTGTGATCCTCCATGACTCACTTAGACTTCCAACTATTAAGTGCTTGGCCAATCATAATCCACTTGGATTTCTCCACTATCAGGTATCACACCAACTTTTGACCTATTTGTTTTTTACTCTAACATAAATATATTTGATCAAATATTGAAATCCAACTCGAGCTTGGTCTATCTCAACTAGAGGTCAATTGCTCCAATAATCTCTCCTTTTTAATATTAAACAATATGTTTAAATTAGACAATTAGCACAACTTCTCACTTATTTTTCCAAAGCATAAATGAAAGTTTCATAACTTACCTCATTCATTCCTCCCCTTTTGGCTACATACCTTTCATTTTCTCCAAAGTTTAACTGCAAGCATATAATCCTTCAAAAATAGATATTTCCTCCTTAATTTAACCATATTTTCTTAACTTTATTCCTTGATACAAGAAGTTTCTCTCCAATTAAGGGAATACTGTTAGGACCTTGCGTGCTAGAGGGTGGTGAACAACTTTAATTGCTTTGTCTTGATTACGTACTCGTCATTTGAATGTGAGTAGAAAACTTGAATCAAACTTGACATTGCATGCACAACACCATTGAGTTTACTTGGTTTACTAGCTCCCGAGGAGACTACGTCAAAGGCCTAGTCTTAGCGGACTACTACCACTATCCTTCAACTTCTCAAATACCTTCCAAAAGTGGAGGAGCTTCTTATAAATTGTTCTGGCAACAAACACAAGCAATACAACCAAATACAAAGACACAAATAAAATCAAAGTAAAACAAACTTTACAAGTAAAAATATTATTTTGGATGCTTCTTTATCTAATTACAAGTGAAAACATTATTTTGGATGCTTCTTTATCTCTTTGGATTGCCTCTTGAGACTAGAAAATATAGTAGCAGTTTGTCTCCAACCTCTTAAGAGTTAATGTCGAAAATCTCCTCAAGGGTTGATTTCCACTAATTAGTTGATTGATATTACTCATAAGTTGATTGATACATTGTAAATTCTAACATTACTCTGACCTGTCAGCTCAATAGCTCCATCAATCTCAACATTAGTCGACTGAACATTATCATCAATCGACTATTAACTAATTAGTCAAATCTCATAGTCAAATTCTGAACATTCTATTCGCTCAAACAATGATATTGGTTGATTGATACACTCCATCAGCTACTGTTCATAATCTATCAAGTTTTCTAGTCGAGTTTTGAAGCTTTTATATGTTGCTACAGTAGCCATTAGTTGACTACTAAAACACATCAGTTAACTATTATTGTAGTAAAATATTATTCTCAATTACTCTAGCATGTTGTACTAGTATTGTAGCAGTGTCGTAGCAATACAATTTTTGAGGTTTTGTATCCATTAGTCTATTGAGACACCCTATCAATAAACTAATACGCCTATTTTAGTTTTACCAAAGCTAAATTCTCATCTTATCTTGTATCCGATTAACCTTAACATAACCTACCACGACATCTTTTGCACAATATCTGGTCATCCTTAACCTATTGAGACTTCATGCACCTAGCATCTGGTCACCATTGATTGCCAGGTCTTCATCCATATCAAACCTCCATACTTCCTTGACTTATTTGGACTTTCTGTTACAAAGAGTCTGGTCAATCATGATCCACTTGAATTTTTTGTCCCATACCAACTCCATGTTGGCCTTTCGACCATTAAGTGTCTGGTCACCTATGACCCACTTCGACTTCCCACTTGGCAACTCTCTGCTGGACTTCTAATCACTAAGTATCTAGTGAATCATTACTCACTTGGACTTTCCATCTCATACTAACTCCCTATTGAACTTTCGATATATCATCAAGTGTCTGGTTAACATGACCCACTTGGACTTTTCCACCATCAAGTATCCAGTCAATCTTGACCTACTTGACTCTTTCTCAACCAACTAACATATTAATAAAGCATTGAAACTTAACTCGAGCTTGATCAACCTTGACTAGAGGTCAATTGCACCAACAAATACATCTCTTCTTCCTAGGTCATTTCACATGCCTTTATGATGCACCTCTCCTCAATGCATATTTATTTTTAATTATTGCATCAATACTGTTTTGGAGTTTGAAAACATTTAGAAAATTCCAAATTCTACATTGTATGAAGTTAAAAGTTCAACCTTGAACTTTGATCTGCCCTCAATTCTTATTCTCCGTTCCTTTTAACATCTTCTTCACATTTTTACTAAGAAAGTCCCTCTGAATATTTGTCCCATGTTAAAGGGTTAGGGTTTGCTAAAATACTTAAGAGCAAACATAGCTAACCACAACATAGATGGCCAACTCAAACTGAATAAATCAAAATCTTACTTAACAGTCGACTGATACATATAACAATTAACTAATAACTTCATCAATCAATTATGTTTTTTAAAATAGTCAACTATTATATGAACATTTTTAGATCAAGTTTCAAAAATATATAAGTAATTCTATGTTTTTTAGAAAAATCATGCATAAGTAATCCTTGAGATAGGTGGGTTTCCCCCTATTTGCCTATTGGATAAATCTGAAGTACAACTTATACACACTAAGAAGTTAATCGATTGTTTAACATTTATCATTGTCAAATTTCTTTTCCCTTTTGATTCGCCTAAAAGGCAATAGTTAATTGTTAAATTTTTGAGCTAAACAAGCGGTCTTCCCCTCACCCTTGGTCTCCAAGACTTCTTGACTCATGCCTAACATTTAGTCAACCTTGACTTATCATGATTTTACCACTATCAAGTGTCTGATCAACCTTGACCCACGTAGACTTCATGTTCGATGCCATGGGTCTCGTCTTCCATGATCCACTTGGACTTCGCTTCTCATATCAAGTGTCTGATCATCTATGAGTAACTTGGATTTTGACCTTGCCAACTCTTTATTTAACTTTAAATTGTCAAGTGTTTGATCAACCATGACCTACTTAGGTTTCTTCACTATCAAGTTGTTGACGAGTGACTCATATCTAAGCGGAGGTCGATACGAAGGATCTTGAGAAAGAAGGGGCACAGTCGTGCCTATATACTAGGCACGACCGGGCAGTGTCCAATTTGGAGATGTTGTATGCCCAGGTACGCATGTGTCCACTGGATAGGGCAGGGTTGTGTTCGATTCTACAAGAGCTACACGGCCAAGCATGACCCGGCTACGTCTCATCCCAGATGTTGCGAAAAACTAAAACAATGGGCTTTTATTTTGTATTTTTAATCTAAAATATCATATAAGGGTTTGGGCAATATATATGGGATTATTGTAAGCCTAATTATAATAGATAAAGAGAATTCTAATAAAGCTTCGATCATTTTCGTGGAATAGGCACACTACCGAATCATAATAATTCTCCATTGTCTTTTCTTCTTGTTTCTTTCTCATACTCGGTGTTTTCTTGCGTCCACTTGCTGGGATTACTTCGTTGCCTTGTTGTCATGCGATCATCTCTCTTCTCTCCTCCTCTTCTTCTGTAACTAGAGGTGGAGAGGTTGTTCCTGACGGTGCAAGAATTGGTATCAGAGTGGCAGTTTCAACATATCGGGGGCATCTTCTGACCTGGTGAGTGAAGCTGTGCACCAAGACCTGGTGAATGAAGCTGGGCAAAAGTCCAGATGAGTGAAGTTATGCACTAAGACCTGGTCGTGAGATTGGGCAAAAGACCTGGTGAGTGAAGCTAGGCAAAAGTCCAACCGGATGGGGCGGGGTGGCAATCGTCTCCTGAGAGGAGTAGGTGAAAGGCGCGTTCCTGGGGTGGGAACTTAGGCGTCGGTTCGACCTAGAGTTTCGTGAAAATCCGAAGTTAGAACCAATTCGTTAAGGCTAAGGTTGTATGTGTTTGCCTTGTATTTATGTATCTTGCATGTACCTAAAATTGAAGACAAAGCAGGCAAACAAATAACAAGGTTGGAAAATGGGCTCCAGGGCGCCCCCATTAACCATGGCGACCTAATGAACACAGGTGCCTCATTGAACCAGGCGCCTCACTCATTCAGGCACCCTGTATGTCTAGGGCACCCTGGTTGAAAGCATTATCGGCTGCTGTGAGTTCGGCGCGGAGATAAGCTTTGACCAAGCTGTATGAGGCACCTCATTGAACACAGGCGCCCAGTAACAAGCCTATAAAAGGGGCTTCGACCCCTTAACTCAGACACACATTCCAAGATCATTCTGAGCCTTTCAAGTGACGACAAAGTGCTAACGGCGAAGGTCTGCGACCAAGGAAGCTCCGGGAGGAAGTGCGCGGCACTTCGGAGTTCCAGATCGGCCTAGTCTTCGACTCATTCTGTTTGGTTTGATTTACTTTCCATACTTAATTTTGTTAATATTTTTTATTGTAAATCTTTCACTGTAAGACGGATTTCTCCACCTCTGGAAAGTCTGGAAAGGAGACCATTAGTGGACGGGCGTTTCCCGTGCTTAGGCCTTCGACGTACTGACCCTGGGGGGTTGGGAACCAAGTAAAAAAATCCCGTGTGTAATCTGTTGTCTTTTATTTTCATTCCAGTTTGTTTTCCGCTGTGCTACTAACTCTGTGTCCAGAATGAACGATCGTAAGTTTACGACATGTTTCCGAAAGTTTTTTACAAGTCGATATTCACCCCCCCTCTATCGACGGCACCGGTTCCCCCAAGTGGTATCAGAGCCTGGTCGCTCTTCACCGGACTAACTGCCGACGGAGCAACGACACCAGGAGTTGAGGGGGATCCCAGGGGTGAATCAGGTACATTTTATTTTAGGATGTCAATTTTTGAATTTCATATCACATGTTTCAAGTGCAGGAAGAGAGGACATTATAAAAATCAATGTCCTACTCGTAAGACCCGCTCTTCACTGCCGGCAGCAAAGGAAGTACCAGCGCCCGGAGTCCGGAGGGACAAGAGCCACGTACAATGTTTCAAATGTCAAAAGCATGGACGCTACAGGAATTAGTGTCTGGCCAAGGGACAGAAAATTTATGTTCGTAAAGCTTTTCAAATTCCTGCACTGTCATATGATAAGTTAGATAATTTTTCTAAAAAATTAAAATTACTGCTTAGTCAAATTAACATTTTGCATGCCCAATTAGAAAATATAGATAATGCTAAAATATCATAAATTAACTGTTTAATCCTTAATGTCAATTTAATAATTTCTAAAATAAATTCTGATAATACTAATTCTATTAATTCTGATAATACTAATTCTTTTAATTCAGATAATGTTAATTCTGAAAATTCTGATAAAATTAATCCTGAAGTTAACTCTGAAAGTAATAATGCTGAAATTATTTCTAAAAATCTTAAGAATAACTTTGAAAATATTCCTGCGGATAACATTGAAATTATTTCTGAAAATCTTAAGGATAACATTGAAAATATTTCTGAAGATTTTTCTGAGGATAAAAATAATTTTTCTGAGGATATTGAAAATGAAATCTTTCTAGATAATAATTTAATTATTTTCTTGGATAATCCTGAAAACAATTATAAAACATTAACTAGTAGCCCTAAAAAGTACTCCACCTACTGTAAAGATGTAGAAGGCCATAGTGAATAAAATTTACAAAAATTCAAACAAATCAGAATTATTAGAAAAGCTTGAAAAATTAGATAAAAAAGAAATAGTAGATGAGTCAGAAATTTTTAAAATAATGAAAATGATGAAATTAAATCCACAACTTTTAACCAACCCAGAAATTTTGAAATTTAAATCAAGTTAAATCTTAAAAACTTTAATTTTAATTTTTAATCTTAATTTAATCCTTTATTTAACCTTAAATTAATTAATCCTTAAATTATTTCAATTAAATCTTAATTTTTAATCTTAATTTTTACCTTAATCATTTCAACCATAATTAAATCTTAATTAAATTTTACCTAATTTAATTCTTAATTAATTTTAATTAATCCATAATTAACTAATTTTAATTAATCTATAATTAATTTAATTTTAATTAATCCTTAATTAATTTAACTTTAATTAATTCTTAATTAATTCAACTTTAATTAATCCTTAATCAATTTAACTTTAATTAATCCTTAATTAATTCAACTTCAATTAATCCTTAATCAATTCAACTTCAATTAATTCTTAATTAATTTAACTTCGATTAACTTAAATCTAATTAATTCTTAAATAACTTAAACTCGAACTAAATAAAATCTTACCCAAACTACAACAATTAATTTAATAAAATTAAATATGTCAAAGTGGGTGTGACGGCCCGACTTCCTCCCTTTACCCTCTGCTCCAGCCGGGTCGTCGCTTAAGCTTAACCTCAACTTTACCTTACCCTTAGCCTTAGGTTACACCTTCTCCTTGTCTTATTACGGACCGTTACTCCATTACTCCTCCGCTACTTTGGGGCATGGCAAAATGCGGAATTACTTTTTTTTTTTTTCCCTACCTTAGACGAACCGTTACCCTGTCTACTACTTGGTAAATCATACTATCTCTGGACGGGGAAGGACACGCCCAAGGCGTGTTGACTGACACGCCCGTGGCCCTGGCTGTGCTGGCTGACACGCCCGTGGGGCGGATGGGCACGCCCGCGTCGGTCACCGCAGAGGTCTGCCAGTAAACGACACGCCCGGGGCGTGCTGAAGAGCACGCCCGTGCCCGTGTCCTCCTCTGCTACTGAAGAAAAGAAAATGCAGCGGATAAAACTTAACTCAAAAACTCACAGAACGTATAGTTTCAAGCCATACACAGACATAGCACCATTTCTATACTCCATACTAGTTTTCTAACCATTTTGGCCAATCAAAACAACTTCTTCAACTTGCAATTAGGACTTTTACGGAACTTAACCAAACTAACCAAACATATGGAAAATCATAAATAAACATCTTCGAGTTGTATCAACTTCCTACTCTATGCGGAAATTAAACACATTGGTTCACTCTTTACCATTCAAAACATAAAACTAAATGTTTCTAAATACCGAAACTCTACTCATACTCAATCCAACGAATCTTTTTCCCCGGTTCCACCTCCACTGAACATCAATGCAAGTCCTGTCGCCGCCCAACTTACGCTTTCTCTTTTCCTTTATCTGCAATAGAAGGAAGATGCAACTAATAAGCACAATGCTTAGTAAGTAAATCCCTACTCACAAAATCATGATGTCAATACTAAACATGCTCATTTCAAGGAATGATTTAAAACTTTACTTACTTCAAAACTTACAACTAAACATGCTTACAACTTGAATCACTTTAACATGCTTGTTAATGTATCAATGTACACAACTAACCATGCTTACTACTTGAACTACTTTATCATGCTTGCATTGTAACAAGGTACACATATGATAATTAAACACTTTCTCCAAAAAGGAACTACTTGATCATACTTATATACTTGAAAATAATAATCAACTTTCTCTTTAGGCCTTGACATTGTACCATGGTATCAGTGTACCAACTGCGCGCTTTTCTAATAGGTTGCGAGGTAGCTAGCCACCGCACCCTATTAGAACTTTACTTTCTAACTTTCGATGGGCCTCACATTTGCCCGGTACATGTCTCTTTCTCAAAGTAAAATACTTTTCTTACTTACCATACTTGAACTTATCACTTTACTTGTTTTTGCATATATTTGCATGCTAAAAACCTTTACTTTTCTCACTTTAACTTTCCATCGAGCACCTTGTGTGCTCCTTAACTCAATTTCACTTTTAGGTCTTTTCATAAGTATGAAAACTCATCATGCTTGGCCTACATACATTCAATACAAACAAATTGAATTTCTAACATGATAAAACATGCAACTTTAATAGCTAAAACATAGAATAGCAAAATTCTCTTCACCATGCTTCTACTTTTCGAAAACTAGGGTTCTACAATGAAAATCTCGAAACGAAACTACTCCTATTGCAGGTGAGCGATTTACTTACCTCGGTCTTGAAGAAAACTCACAAAAACAGGGAGAAAACTCCCTACCAAATCCTTTCCCCTCCTTCTTTTGAAAAGCTTCCACCTTTAGCCCTAGGAAACAACCCTAGGTCTTCTCTACTCAAGGGAAAAGGTGAAGAAGAAGAAGAAGAAGAAGAAGAAGAAGAACCCTTGAATTCGCCTCTTCCTCGCCTCTCTTCTCTGTTCACGCGCGCGGCTACGGCTTCTCCAGGGTTTCACGCGACTTAAGGGGGCTTAATATACCTCTTAATGAAAAGGCTTAACTACTCTATAACATTATATCTCTCCTTCCTTTTCTGTGCTTGATACCCTAGCCCAGCTGGCCGCGCGCTCCCTTGGTCTCGTGGTGGTCGCGGGTTCGAGCCACCCGCTGCACTTAATTGGTTTTTTCCATTTTTGGCTTTTTCCTTTTTTTCTTTTTTTCTTTTTCCAAAAATACCAAACGGACTCGGAAAATTCCATAAAAATACTCTAAAAATTCCTAAAAATATCTAGAATATTTCTAAACCATTTTTAAATAATTCTAAGGACTTTAAGAACTAAAAATGGAAATTTTGGGGCGTTACAGTGGGTTGGCATATTCGCGGGTTCACACGACATGTATCAAGTCAGGAATTTGATACAATATTAGAAACCTAAGTAAAATATTTTGAATTGTTTGACTCATACATAACTGCCATGTCATGCATCTGCTATGTTTTTTTAATATATGTCATGTCATTCATATATAAATTTATGCATGATTTAGAATGGTTATAAGAAAAAGACTAGTTGAAACTTGGATAACCTAGTATTAGGTGGAGGTGTGATGATAGTACGTTAGGAAGCCGTCTGGTGGAACTAGCCGAAGCTATCGATTCAAAACCTAAACTAGTTAGACCAAAATTTATCAAGAAGTAATTTTGAAAATGAAATTTCGATAAAAGGCTTTGTCAAGGAAATGGTTGTTGCTCCATAAGGCTACGGCCAAAGAAGGCTTCTGTGCCTTGCCAAGACCTGGAAGCCAATTATCAAAACTTAAATTCAATTTACTATTTGATAAATTTGAATCTAACACAAGTTTTGATTAACTTTTAGATTTAACAATAAATTAAGAAAAATTATTTAAGCATCTCACAATACACCCATAAGGCAACCATGCTTGCTTGTACTGAGACATCTATAATGGGTGAGATGTTAAGGACTAATAAATTGAAAAATATTTTTCAAAAATGTTTTTCAAAATTCTTAGACTATTTTTCTAAAAATTTATTTTTAAAATAGTGCTTTAACATAATAATGTTTTTATGGATTTCATCCTTGTTTGAGTGCTTATCTATATTATACATTTTCCAAATTATATCCTATCAAAAATTTGTTTGACCTACACAAGACACAAGCCTCTTAGGTCAACACTAAAATCCCTTAAGGCACTTAGATAAAATCAAACGGTGTTGGGTACAGGGGAAGTATTTTTATCATTTCAAAGTTTTCGAAAGAGGTGTTGGATCTTTCGAAAACGGTGCTTTAAATTACTATCACTTATGTTTTCGAAAAGGCTTATGCTTTAAAAGTTATCTTCATTCCAAATTGAATTTTCTAAAATTATCTTCTTGAAAATTACCATACTGTCATTCAAAACTGTTCTTTTGATTTTGATAAACTCTAAAGACACAGAGGAAATCTTCTTCATGATCTACAAAGACTCCTAGGATGTGTCAATTTAGGGGGAGTCTAAGTAAAAAAAAACTATCTGACAAGTATTTTTCGGAAAATTTTTCTAGTAATTATTTGTTTTGAAATTATTAGATAATTCTTTTTGTCTGAACCAAACCCTCAGAGGAAGAGTACTTGTAGTCAACAAGCTTCTAAGAACTGGGTCATGTTTAGGGGGAGGTCAAACTAAAAGAATTGGTGAATATTTCAAAATAATATGTTTTCTTGCACTGTATTTTTAACCTAGGCACTAAGTCCTGATTCGTGGAATTGGGTACTAAGTCCTGCTGAGGGCTGGGCACCTAATACTTGACCGAAGGTTGGGCACTAAGACCTGGTGAGTGAAGCTGGGCACTAAGACCTGGTGAGTGAAGCTGTGCACTAAGACTTGGTGAGTGAAGCTGGGCAAAAGTCCTGATGAGTGAAGTTAGGCACTAAGACCTGGTAGTGAGATTGGGCAAAAGTCCTGGTGAGTGAAGCTAGGCAAAAGTCCAACCGGATGGGCCGGGTGGCATCCGTCTCCTAAGAGGAGTAGGTGAAAGGCGCGCCCCCGGGGTGGGAACTTAGGCGTCGGTTCGACCTAGGGTTTTGCGGAAATATGAAGTTAGAACCAATTCGCTAAGGCTATGGTTGTATGTGTTTGCCTTGTATTTATGTATCTTGCAGGTACCTAAAATTAAAGACAAAGCAGGCAAACAAACAACAAGGTTGGAAAATGGGCTCTAGGGCGCGCCCCCATTAACCAGGGCGCCCTAATGAACACAGGCACCTCATTGAACCAGGCGCCTCACTCATTCAGGCGCCCTGTATGTCTAGGGCACCTTGGTTGAAAGCATTATCAGCTGCTACGAGTTTGGCGGGGAGATAAGCTTTGACCAAGCTATATGAGGGGCCTCATTGAACACAGGCGCCCAGTAACAAGCCTATAAAAGGGGCTTCGACCCCTCAACTCAGACACACATTCCAAGATCATTCTGAGCCTTCCAAGTGACGACAAAGCACTAACGGCGAAGCTCTACGACCAAGGAAGCTCCAGGAGGAAGTGCACGGCACTTCAGAGTTCCAGATCGGTCGAGTCTTCGACTCATTCTATTTGGTTTGATTTACTTTCTGTACTTAATTTTGTTAATATTTTTTATTGTAAATCTTGCACTGTAAGACGAGTTTCTCCGCCTCCGGAAAGTCTGGAAAGGAGACCATTAGTGGACGGGTGTTTCCCGTGCTTAGGCCTTGGACGTACTGACCCTGGGGGGTTGAGAACCAAGTAAAAAATCCCGTGTGTAATCTGTTGTCTTTTATTTTCGTTCCGGTTTGTTTTCCGTTGTGCTACTAACTCTGTGTCCAGAACGAACGATCGTAAGTTTACGACAAGTTTCCGAAAGTTTTTTACAAGTCGATATTCACCCCCCCTCTATCGATGGCACCGGTCCCCACAATTGATAAATAAGTTATATTTTAAACAAAAGTTATTCAGGCTGAAGATGACAAAAGGAACCGATCTGAGCCAATACATAAACGTGTTCAACTAGATTGTAAGTGATCTGAAATAGGTTGATGTGACAATTGAGGATGAAGATAAGGTGCTGATGTTGCTAAATTCTCAACCTTTATTCCTACATACAAAAATTTGGTTATTACTTTGATGTGAGGGAAAGAAATACTCAAATTGGAGGTCACACGTGCTTTATTGGGCTTTCATCTGCTGAAGAAAGTAAGTGATGAAGTTTCTCAAGGAGAAGGACTTATAGTAAATAATAACCAAGAGTACAATAGAAGAAAACTCAATATGGATCGAGCAACAACAATAAAGTTCATTCTAAGTTAAGAAGGAAGAATGTGATCATATACTACAATTATGGAGACAAAGGTCATATAAAGAAAGATTGTCTATAGCTGAAGAAAAATATTGTAAAAAACAAAGGTAGTTTGACAAAGTATGCAAACACAGTTGAAGAGGAAAATTCAGAGAATGCTAATGAAGATATGCTATAAGTTCTTTCGAGTTTAGAATAGTCGAAAGATGCTTGGATCTTAGATTTTATGTGTTCATATCTCATGACGCCAAATATATAGTGGTTTGACACCTATAGAGCAGTGGATTCTGGTTCAGCGTTGGTAGAATAATCGGACTAGGGAATGTCAAAATTAGGATGTTTGATGGTTTGGGCAGAACTCAATGTGATGTCAGACACATACCAGATCTGAGGAAGAATGTGATCTCAATAGGCATACTGGATGATATTAGCTATAGTTACAAATCAATAAGAGGGATGATGAAGGTCAGTAAGGGAGCTCTGACAACAATGAAAGGACAAAAACTAGCAGGAAGCATCTATAAGTTGGTATGAACTACGATTATAGGTGGAGTTGCCAGAGTGAAGTCTGAATCAGATAGCATGGTCTTATGGCAAATGTGGCTAGGGAATATGAGCAAACGTGAGATATTGGAACTTTACAAGAGAGCTTTGTTGAAGGGTATCAAGAGTGCAAGTTGAATTTTACCAATTCTGTGTTCTTATAAAATAGAGCAAAGTACAATTTAAGATGATAACTCATAAGATAGGAGGGATTCTAGACTATATACATACTGATCTCTAGGAAACAACTAGTGTAGCATCACATAGAGGACATTTTTATTTTGTGGGTTTTATTGATGACTACTCATAGAAGGTCTAGGTATATTTCATGCATCACAATTGGAGACTTTTTCAAAGTTTAAAGTGTGGAAAATTGAAGTTGAGAACCAGATTGAAAGAAAGATCAAATGCCTTAAGTTAGACAATATGACTAAGTACTCAAATTCAAAGTTTCAGGAATTTTGTGAGCAGTATGGGATTATGAGACATTTCTTGGTTTGCAGGACACCTCAGTAGAATATGTTGGGTTACAAGGATGCAAATAAAGTCCCACATTGTTAACACATGAGAAAGATCATGATTTTATAAGGAAAAGATATATTCATTGGTAGAGGCCTTTTGGATAGAGCCCAAAAATAAAACCATGAGGGCTAGACTGTCAGAAGGTCTACCTGTCGACTGTGCATAAGAGCTATGGTCTAATCAAACTATGTGAGTAAAATATTGACCTCAAACAAAGAATTAAGGGCTCTCGTGTCTGGATTAAGAGAACTAGACACCTGGCAAAAAGTCCTAATTGCGGCTAGTCAAGGAAGTCCTAGTAGGTCGGGTGGACCGAGGGGCAGCAAGACCTAGTGGTTCGAGGATCAGACATCAAATGGATAGACTTTCCACTTGAGAAGGACCTGTGATCCTTCGTTTGAGGGAGGATTCTTGGGTTGCAAGGTTGCAAACAAAATTACATATTATTAACGCATGAGAAATATCATGGGTTTATAAGGGAAATGTATCTCCATTGGTATGAGTTTTTTGGATAGAGCCCAAAAATAAACTCATGAGGGCTTAGACCCAAAGTAGACAATATCATATCATTGTGGATATATTTAAATTCCTTTTGGTTCTAACAGAATAGTATAGCGAAATGATTAAATCAGACAATCATTGAGAAGATAAAATATCTCAAACTAAATATAGGGCTTGCAAAGAACTTCTAAACTAAAGCGATCAACTTGGCAAGCTATCTAGTTAATAGATCACCAAGGGCAGTACTAGAACATAAAGTATTAGAGGAGATATGGATAGGGAATCAGGTTGATTACTCTCACCTTTGAGTTTTTGGATGTCTAGCACATATCTAGGAGGAAAGACCAAAGATGAATGTGAAATTAAAGCAGTATATTTTTTGAGGTATTAGAAAGGAGTTAAAGGATTCAAGATTTGGGGTCCTAATGTAAACAAGGTGGTAATAAGTAGAGATGTAGTGTTTGACAAGAATGTCATATTATAACATACTTAGGGAGAAGAAGGAAAGGTAACATCACAGAGTAACAACAATGAGTCAAACGTTGTGTAGGTGAACGTAGAGGCTTATGACTCTAATGAGACTAGCTCGGGGCACACAAAGCGTCACACTATTGTTGGGGCAATCTATGGTCCAGAGTGACCATATGTTTTGATGTTTAGGCAAAGGGTTTAAGTTAGGACAAAGGGTTTAAGTTTGGGTTTCATGTTGATCTAATATGTGTATTTGAGTGCGCAGGTTTGCAGATACACATAGACTTAGTTGGACGTCTTCGGGTCCGGTGAAGGATGACATGGGGAGACTAGTCGTGGGCTTGCATGCATCCGAGGGACCGTGGACAATGTAAGGACGATGAGCCGAGGGAAGCGAACTTCAAGGCATACACGAAGGATGACATGGGGAGACGAGCCGTGGGCTTGCATGCATCCGAGGGACGAGAGCCAAAGTCGAAGAGGGCTTGAAGGCAACAGGTCGAGGCTATTGGATGAAGAGTTAACTAAGTCGTAAGGGTTCGAGTGCTAAGAGAAGGGTACTCGGGAAGGGAAACCCTAGGACTATGTAATGAGGTTCGAGTACTGAGAGAATTGTACTCGGGAAGGGAAACCCTAGGCTTAGGAAGTTGGCAGTCGACTGATTCTTGGATTAGTCGACCTATGAAGAGCATAGAAAGATCAGTCGACTGATCCTATGATCAGTCGACTGATGCTGACTAGAATTCGAAGCGTCAGACTGTGACATTCGAATTCAAGTGGACCAGTCGACTGATGATAGCACCAGTTGACTGGTAACAGTCATTTCAGCCAAGAGCTCTATTTAAGAGAGCTTGATTTTGGCTGAGAGTTCTTGATGAAATAAGCTTGGTTAGAGATTATTAGTAGTCTTCTAGTGCTCAGGTGTTGTCGAGGATTTGTGGCGAGGTTTCTCCACCCACAAGGAGCGACAAGAGCTAGCCGGAGGTCTTCCGGGGACTCATCCACCGACGGATCGGGATCATCCACCTTATGGACAGCCGTGGAGTAGGAGCCTTATCTCCGAACCACATAAATTGGTTTGTCTTCTTAGTTGTTAGGTTTGTTATTTGCTATTCCTCTTGCGCACTAACAACGTGTAGGAAGAAAATTGCAATCAAAGTGGGTGATCGACTATTCACTCCCCTCTAGCCATACGTCAAGGTCCCAACAAGTGGTATAGAGCGAGATTCGCTCATCTACGGACTAACCGCCAAGAGAGCAATGGTGCTAGAGGATGATGGATTTGGAAGGTCCGCTTGGATGGGATATTCAGATCCCACCTTCATACGATCGAGATTACTTTGATTATTAGAGGAAGTGGTTGGAGACATGGTTCCAAATGGATTGGGACCATTGGACCGTATTGGAGGTTCCATTTGAAGCTCCAACGGACAAGAAGGGAAATCGCCTTCGACCTCGGTATTGGACCAAGGATCAAACGGAGGAAGCGGAGACAGATAAGGAGGTAACTAGAATTGTATTAAATTTATTACCTCCGTATATTGTGTCAAATGTAGGAGAATACAAGAATGTGTATGAGCTATGAATAACGGTGATAGCTTTACATGAAAATTTGACATAAAGGCAAGGAGAAGAGGAGCCCAAGGAATAGGGGTCATTGTGTTGGATCGGAGAAAACGATAGAGGGGGGTGAATATTGTTATAAAATTTTTGGAATATTAGAGTAAATACGCAGCGGAAAATAACAGATCACACGCGAACACAAGTCAGTTTTACTTGGTTCGGAGTCGCAGTCGGCTCCTACTGCAAGGCCCACGGTCCTTTACCGTTTACTTTGGGCAATTCTATATTCGGGAAAACTTTTACATATTGATAGTACAGATATAGAATTGAAAATTAAATTAACAACACTTTCGTAATTAAAGTTTATCGACGCCCGAGGTGGATCGAATTTCGAGCAGAGGGTCGTTGTCGGCGCTGGAATCTCGAAGTCGAAGTTTGCCAGAGTGCAGCGCTTGAGCGAAATTGTCTGGAGCATTGAGAGCAATGGATTGTGAAGCCTTGGGGGTGAACCCCCTTTTATAGCACCCATACGGGCGCCTGTGTTGATGGGGGCGCCTAACACGTGGCCTTCCCTGCGCGATCCCTTATCCGCAGGCTCGGTCAGCGCTTATCCATCTCCACTTGGGCGCCTGAGCTGATGGGGGCGCCCGTGACCTCACGGGCGCCTGAGCTTCCTTGGTCCAGAGGCTTCGCGGATGTGGTTTGATGTTTGCCTTTACACTGGGCGCCCGTATCCATACGAGCGCCTAACCCCAGTGGGGCGCCCGACTCCATTGGGCCGCCTGAGCTGCAGAAGCAACATTCCTTCATTCCCTGCAACCAAGGTTAGTTCCAAAACACAACATGTAAATATGTTAGTTATTACAGCCGTAGCTGTCTTGGTTCTAACTTCGGGTCTCCCAAATGGAACCCTAGGTTGAACCGATGCCTACTGTTCCCTCGACGGGGAACGCGTCCTCACCTACTCCTCTCAGGAGAGTTTACCTTTTGCCAACCGGCTCCTCCGGTTGGACTTTTGCCCAATCCACCTGACCAGGTCTTCGTGCCCAACTTCCAGTCAGGTCTTCTTGCCCAACTTCCGGTCAGGTCTTCGGTGCCCAACCCATTGCCAAGACTTCTTTCCAGTCCTCGATTAGAACTTCTTTGCCCAACTTCCGATCAGGTCTTATTGCCCAGTCCTCGACCAGGACTTCTTTGCCCAGCCCTTTGCCAAGACTTCTTGCCTAGTGTACCTAGGACTTTTCCTGCACACTTAGTAAGCATGTTAGATCATAACACCACCTTAACTTCTGAACCCTTTGCCATTATCAAAACCCAGGTTTGACTTAGGTGCTGTCTGCACCAACAATCTCCCTCTTTTGATTTATGGCAACATGGTTCAAAAAGTTAAGTTAAAGAAACAAGCAATGTAAAAGATATTTCGTTTCCTCCCCCTGAAACAATTGTCCCCCTGAGTTTTTCAAAAATAAGTGGGATTTTTGAAAACACTTCTAAGTCCTTGACTATTCTTAGAGAAACTCAAAACACTTTTTTCAAAAGATTTTTCAAGTCAGATACTTAGAAAATTTTCCAAAAGATTTTCAAGTTTAAATACTTAGAAAAATTTCCAAAACAATTTTAAGTTTAAACACTTAGAAAATTTTCCAAAATAATTTTAAGTTTAAACACTTAGAAAATTTTCAAAGGATTTTAAGTTAAACACTTAGAAAATTTTCAAAAGGATTTTAAGTTTAAACACTTAGAAAATTTTCAAAGGATTTTAAGTTTAAACACTTAGAAAAATTTTCCTTTTTGAAATGCTTTAGATTTGAAAACAAATATGTGTATGTATTTTCGTTACTTTACTTTTTGAAAAAGGAGATAAAAGTTTTGAAAAAATTAAAATTTTAAAAACCTTCTTTTCTCTCCTTTCCTTTCTCTCCCCCATTGCCATATATCAAAAAAAATTATAGCAAAAAAATTAGAGTAAGGAAAGTAAAGTTCTGTATTGAACCAATTCTAAGCATAAACTGGACCAAACCAATTTAAATATTCTTTTTTGGGTCCTGTCTAACCCAGTTAGCTACTTACTAATTGTCATAAACAGTAACTTTTGCTAGGGTTAGTCAAGTTAAGTGATCTGATCAAGTTAGATTTTCTAAGCTTGACACTTAACCTGATTGTTGTTCAATTGGTATTTATTGCCCCAATTACTACAGATGCACTGACTTAATGCGTCTTGAATCAAGACATAGACCTAAGTATCTCAACCCAGTCTAGGTTGTCAATCAAAAGTACCCTAAGGTGCTTGTGAGATGCTAGCTTCTAGATCTATAGATGCATGCAGTTCTAGGGTTCGGGCCTAAGCTAAGTCCATTTGCGAAAAAACCCTAGTTTTGAAAGGGGTAAATTTTAAAAAAAAAAACTAAGTTAGAAAATCATTTTAAATTTCAAGACAAAATTATTTTTCAAACATATTAAATAACAGATAAGAAATAAAATAATTTTTGGAAAAACACATGTAGAG
Source organism: Boesenbergia rotunda (assembly GCA_024364735.1). Taxonomy (NCBI): domain Eukaryota; kingdom Viridiplantae; phylum Streptophyta; class Magnoliopsida; order Zingiberales; family Zingiberaceae; genus Boesenbergia; species Boesenbergia rotunda. The sequence goes on along the minus strand of JAGFNQ010003376.1, from coordinate 498,657 downwards.
CAGTCCTATTCTACTAAGCATAATCCTGACTGCCTTCTTAGTGAGCTGAACTCAGACTCAGGTAAGGGTTTGGTAAAGATATCAGCTAAGTTTGACTTTGAGTCCACATGATTAAGGACTATTTCACCCCTGGCTACATGGTCCCTTACAAAGTGATGTTTAACCTCTATATGCTTTGTTCTTGAGTGTTGGATTGGATTTTTAGTTAGATTGATTGAACTTATGTTATCAATGTAGACTTGGGTTTGGGTGTAGTCAAGCTGGAAGTCCTTAAGAGTGTGCATCATCCATAAGAGTTGTGCTACACACTCTCCTAAAGCAACATATTCTGCTTCGGTTGTAGATAGAGCTACACAGTGTTGCTTTCTACTGCACTAACTGACTAGACTATTTCCTAAAAGTTGGCAGCTACCACTTGTAGTCTTTCTATCCAGTTTGCATCCAGCATAGTCAGAATCAGAGTATCCTGACAAGTCAAAGGTTGAGGTCCTAGGATACCAAATCCCTGCATTTAGGGTGCCCTTAATGTATTTAAGTATTCTTTTTAGGGCTGCTAAGTGCGTTTCCTTAGCACAGGTTTGGAATCTAGCACACATTCCTACCGAGAATAGGATATCATGTCTGCTAGCTGTAAGGTAAAGTAGACTTCTAATCATACTTCGGTATAGCTTAAGATCTACAGGTTTACCTTCAGGGTCACTATCAATTTTGATATTTGTGGCCATAGGGGTACTTATACTTTTGGAGTTATCCATTTTGAATTTCTTTATTAACTCCTTAGCATATTTTGACTGGTGAACATAGTTACCATCCCTAGTTTGCTTAATTTGCAGTCCTAAGAAGAAATTGAGCTCACCAACTAAGCTCATTTCGAATTCGTTTTCTATTATTTTTACAAATTCTTTTAAAAAGTTTGAGTTGGTGGATCCAAAATTATGTCGTCAACATAGATTTGGGCAATGAAAATGTCTTTTTCTAAGGTTTTAACAAAAAGGGTAGAATCAATTTGCCCTTGGTTAAATTCCTTAGAAATAAGGTAAGTTGATAAGCGTTCATACCATGCACTAGGTGCTTGTTTTAATTCATAAAGTGTCTTATTAAGTTTGAAAGCGTAGTCAGGTTTTTCTAGGTCCTCAAAGCCTGGGGGTTGTCCTACATGGACTTCTTCTTTGATGAACCCATTTAGAAAGGCTGACTTAACGCCCATTTGGTAGAGTTTGAATCCTCAATGGGCTGCAAATGCTAACATCATTCTAATAGACTCAAGTCTGGCTACTGGGGCATAGGTTTCATCATAGTCTAATCCTTCAACTTGACTGAACCCTTTATCTACTAAGCGGGTTTTATTTCTAACTATTTCCCTTGGTCATTTAGCTTATTCCTAAACACCCACTTAGTATCTATAATGGATTTGCCCTCAGGTTTAGGTACTAGTTCCCAGACTTGGTTTCTTTCAAATTAGGCTAACTCCTCTTGCATAGCTATGATCCAATCAGGATCAGGTAAGACTTCCTCTATAGTCTTAGGTTCAATTTTTGAAATTAGTGCGATCTGACTAAGATTTCTATAGGAAGACCTAGTTCTGATTCATAAGGTTGGATCACCCACAATTTGATCAGAAGGGTGACTTAGTCTGGGTTTCTTGTTTCTTCTAGAACTTGGTTCAGTCTCAGGGCCGGCTGGATGATTTGATTCAGTATTTTGTTTAACTATTTGGGTTTGTTCAATTATTGGTTCAAGTATTTGGATTGAGGGGGAGGAAAGACCATCCTCATGACTGGAGCAAGAAGAAGTCTCCACCTCCACCAAAGCAACGGCAAAGAAATACATAATTTGCTTTGGGTGCAATCAAAAGGAACACTACAAGAACAAGTGCCCATTGGGTAAGAAAAAGGAGGTAAACCCTAAACACAAGTCAATTTCTTCGAAAACTAATATGGGTTGTAGGGAAAAGAAGGAGAAGAAGCATATAATTTGCTTCACATGTGGTGAGCATGGACACTACCACACCAAGTGCCCAAAGAAAGAAGAAATTAAGAAAATGGCGTACTTGAAGAAATTAGAAAAGAGGAGGAGCTCAAGTCAAGGGGGAGCTTCAAAGGTAAAAGGGAAGGTAAACCCTTATTTAAAATTAAATCTAATTTCAAATTCTTATATGCTGATTAAGAAAATCATGGATTTAGATAACATGATAATAATTGGGTTAATGTTGCATATCAAAACCCTAGGGATTCATGCATCATGAAAAACCAAGAACCTTTAGACTTAAGGACCAAGACATTAATTGTTGGATCGGAGAAATCGATAGAGGGGCACTTGTTGGATCAGAGAAATTGATAGAGGGGGGGGGTGAATATCGTTATCAATTTTTCGGATAAAAATAGAGTAGTTACGCAGCGGAAAATAACAGAACACACGCAAACACAAGTCAGTTTTACTTGGTTCGGAGTCGCGGTCGGCTCCTACTCCAAGGCTCACGGTCCTTGACCGTTTACTTTGGGCAATTCTATAGTCGTAACAAGGTTTTACAAATTGAGTACAGAAATAGAACTGAAAATTAACTTTGCTACACTTTTTGTTACCGACACCCGAGGTGGATCGAATTTCGGGGTAGAGGGTCGTCGTCGGCGCTGGAATCTCAAAGTCGAAGCTGGTCGGAGCATAGCACTTGGACGAAAAGTCTTGGAGCGTTGAGAGCGATGTGTATTGAAGCCTTGGGAGTGAACCCCCTTTTATAGCACCCATGGGGGCGCCTGTGTCGATGGGGGCGCCTACACGTGGCCTTCCCTGCGCGATCTCTTATCCGCAGGCTCAGTCAGCGCTTATCCATCTTCACTGGGGCGCCTGAGCTGATGGGGGCGCCCGTATGGTCCTTGGCGGCTGAGCTGAGTACTTCTAGAGGCTTCGTGGCAGTTTTGCTTCGCTTGCTTTGGTTTAGCCTTCAACTGGGGCGCCCGTATCCATACGGGCGCCTAGCCCCAGTGAGGCGCCTTAGCTGTAGAAAGCCAGTCCTTCGATCCCTGCAACCAAGGTTAGTCCAAAGACAACAAGAAGCAAACATGTTAGCCATTACAGCCAAAGCTATCTTGGTTCTGACTTTGGGTTTCCCAAATGGAACACTAGGTCGAACCGACGCCTACTATTCCCTCGCACGGGGAACGCGTCCTCACCTACTCCTCTTAGGAGAGTTTACCTTTTGCCAACCGGCTCCTCCGGTTGGACTTTTACCCAATCCACCTGATCAGGTCTTCGTGCCCAGTCCGCGACCAAGACTTCTTGCCCAACTTCCGGTTAGGTCTTCGGTGCCCAGCCCTTCACCAGGACTTCTTGCCCAGTCCTCGACCAGGACTTCTTAGCCCAACTTCCGGTCAGGTCTTCTTGCCCAGTCCTTGACCAGGACTTCTTGCCCAGCCCTTTGCCAGGACTTCTTGCCTAGTGTACCTAGGACTTTTCCTGCACACTCAGTAATCTTGTTAGATCACAATGCCACCTTAACTTCTGAACCCTTTGCCATTATCAAAACACAGGTTTGACTTAGGTGCTTTCTGCACCAACAATCTCCCCCTTTTTGATTTATGGCAACACGGTTCAATAAGTTAAGTTAAAAAATAGTTAACAAGCAACGAATTGGAAAACACTTAATTTTCTTCCCCTGAAACGAAAATTCTCCCCCTGAGTTTTTCAAAAATAAGTGGGTTTTTGTTAATCTTCTAAGTGCTTTAGATCCAAAAAGTTTTTGCACACTTGAGAAAATTTTCCACATTATACTTAGAAAAATTTTCAGAAAACCGTTTTCCATGCTTAGAAAAATTTTCCAAAAAGGTTTTTCAAGTTTTCTACACTTTGAAAATTTTCCAAATTTTTTTTTTCAAGTTTTCCATACTTAGAAAAATTTCCAAAATTTTTTCATGTTTTCCACACTTTGAGAAATTTCCAAGTTTTCCATACTTAGAAAAGTTTTTTAAAAAAAATTCCAAGTTTTCCACACTTAGAAAAAAAATTTATATTTGAACTGCTTAGATTTGAAAATATTTTTAAGTATTTATTTACTTTACTTTTTGAAAAGGAGATAAAAGTTAAATTTTGAAAAAAATTAAAAACTTCTTTTCTCTTCTCCTTTGCCATATATAAAAAAAAATGATTATAGCAAAGAAAATTAGAAAAAAAACATCAATACTGTGTTGAACCAACTCTAATAAGTATGAACTGGACCAAACCAAATCAAATTGTTCTTGTTAGGGTCCTGTCTAACCCAGTTAGCTACTAACTAACTGTTATAATCAGTAGCTTTCGTTAGAGTTAGTTAAGTTAAGTGATCTGATCAAGTTAGATTTTCTAAGCTTGACACTTAACCTGATTGCTGTTCAATTGGTATTTATTGCCCCAATTACTACAGATGCACTGACTTAATGCGTCTTGAATCAAGGCATAGACCTAAGTATCTCAACCCAGTCTAGGTTGTCAATCAAAAGTACCCTAAGGTGCTTGTGAGATGCTAGCTTCTAGATCTATAGATGCATGCAGTTCTAGGGTTCGGGCCTAAGCTAAGTCCATTTACGAAATAGCCCTAGTTTTGAAGGGGGTAAATTTTTTTAAAAAAAACTAAGTTAGAAAATCATTTTAAATTTCAAGACAAAAAAATGATTTTTCACAAAACATTAATTAACAGTTAAGAAATAAAATAGATTTTAACAAAACACGTAGAGCAGCCCTATTCTACTAAGCATAACCCTAACTGCCTTCTTAGTGAGCTAAACTCAGACTCAGGTAAGGGTTTGGTAAAGATATCAGCTAAGTTTGACTTTGAGTCTGTTGGTGCAGGAAGCACCAGATCGAACCTTGTTTTGATATTGGCAAAGGATTCAAAGTTAAGGGTTGTTTGGTATCTAACAATGCTGCTTGAGAGTGCAGGAAACAAAGTCCTAGCAAAGGGCTGCTAGGCACCTGACGATGGGCTGTCAGGAAACAAAGTCCTAGCGAAGGGCTGCTAGGCACCTGACGATGGGCTGTCAGGAAACCAAGTCCTGGCGAAGGGTTGCTGGGCGAAAACCAAGTCCTAGCGAAGGGATGCTAGGCACCTGACGATGGGCTGTTAGGAAACCAAGTCCTGGCGAAGGGTTGCTGGGCGAAAACCAAGTCCTGGCGAAGGGCTGCTAGGCGAAAACCAAGTCCTGGCGAAGGGCTGCTAGGCGAAAACCAAGACCTGGCGAAGGGCTGCCGGGCAAAAGTCCAACTGGAGGATCCGGTTGGCACCAGGTAAATTCTCCCGAGAGGAGTAGGTGAGGACGCGTTCCCCTTGAGGGAACATTAGGCGTCGGTTCGACCTAGGGCTCCATTTTGGAGACCCAAAGTCAGAACCAAGACAGCCAAGGCTGTGTAAAATTAACTTATTAATTGCTGTTTTGGACTAACCCTGGATGCAGGACCGAAGGACTGTGTTTCTGCAGCTCAGAGAGCCTCAAAGGAGTGAGGCAGTAGCTGAGCAGGGCGCCCCGGATGTTTCAGGCGCCCCAGAGTCAACCCAATGTCAGCAGAGCAAGTAAACGCCCCGACAGCAGCACATTTGGGGGCGCCCCGGATGTTTCGGGCGCCCCGCGCGCGTCGGGCGCCCCGCGAGTCGCGGGCGCCCACTGTGCCACGCCACTGGCAGCTGCAGCAACTCACCCTCGTGAAGAAGATGAAGCCTTGACCGGTCAACCCGGGCGCCCCGCGCGCGTCGGGCACCCCAGTCAAAGGTGATCCCGAAGAAGCAGAGATCAGCCTTGACCAGAGGGCTCGCCGGATCGAAAGCCACGTGGGGGGCGCCCCGAGCATCCCGGGCGCCCCCAGCCCTATATAAAGGACCCTCGACCCTCTTCTTCAAGCATCAATCACTGTGACTTTCATACGCTCTTCTGCTTCCATGACACGCTCCAGAAATCTTCCATCTCGAGCTCTGACGACATCCTGCTGCTCCAATACTCCGATCTACACCGGACGTCGGTAACGAAATATTCATTTAAGTTTACGAAGCTAATTCTGTAATACTTGTGATTGTAAACTTTCTCGAACGTATAGAATTGCCCGCAGAAAACGGTCAACGACCGTGGGCCTTGGAGTAGGAGTCGACACAGGCTCCGAACCAAGTAAAACGACCGTGTTAGCATTTCTCTTGTGTCTTATTTCCGCTGCGCACTTACTCTTTTTAAATCCGAACGATTTGCGACATTCACCCCCCCTCTCTCGCATCTCTCGATCCTACAAGTGGTATCAGAGCGGGGTTATTCAAAGTTGGTGCAACCACCACTTTGAAATTTTTTTTCGGATTTTTTTTTGCTTTATTTTTCAAATAAATAATATTTGTAGGCGGATTTAAAATATCCTTACGCCTTTTTCAATTTTGAATTTTCATCTTTTCACCATAAGTCTGAATTAATAAAACGAACAATTCTTAAAAATTTGTCATAAATTTTTTTATTATTATTTTATTATTATTCTACCTCGAAATTCGTGCAATTTTTTTTTGGGCAAATTTTTTTCTTCTTCTCCCGCACTACTAATCCAAGACCAAGTCTTGGTACATTCTATTTTTTTTCCCTTGTGTGCAAGATTTATCCTTAATGGCCAATCAAGAATGGAACAGTGTTCGTCCGCCTCTATTCTCTGGCGAGAACTTCAGAACCTGGAATAGTCTAATGGAATCCCACCTGAAGGACAATCTAGATCTCTGGTTGATAATTCAAACAGGGTTCCACCTCCCTACAGAAGATGGACTATCAATTGCATGGGACAAACTGGATGAACCAACTCTCAACCAAATTGAGACTGATGCAAGAGCAACTGCAATTCTTCAATGCGGTCTAACTAACGAACAACTCAAGCTAGTTGGATCCTTCAACTGTGCTAAAGAAATGTGGGAGAAACTAATCAACCTACACGAAGAGAGCTCCGACATTGAGGTACTTGATGTCCAAGCACAGATAGCCGAATCAGAATCTGAACTCGAATCCAGAATCGAAATCGAACCAGTAGAATCAGACGACGAACTGACTAAGACGGTAACTAATTTTGAATCTTTTTCTAAATTAGAATTGAATAATCAAATAGATACTATAATGGTCGAGAAAGGTATAAGTTTTATTGCAGGGAAAACTCCAAGAGAACTGCAAAAGAGGCCTCAACTAGAACCTGAGTCCAACTCAGACTCAGAATCTGACGACAAAGAAAGGTATCCTCGGAAACTTGTCCGGTTAGCTCGCGACCACTACAAAATACTGAGGAAACAATCAAGCAAAGGCAAGATGGCTAAAATCAAGGGGGAGACCTCCAAAAGGGAATCAAATGGTAAATTTACAGTATTTAATAATCCATTATTTACTATGAACAACATGATTAATTCATATGAAAATGTAATTCATAACATTGCTTATTGCGAAAATCTAGAATATTATTACCATTTTGAAGTGACTTAAATAATTTTTTATTAAATTGCATGTTTGATTGATTGATTGTTTATTTAATTTCTGCAATTTACCATGCTTAGACTTAGGTTTAGTTAGCTTAAGGACTTAACCAATTACTTGAAATTTGACAACATAGTATTGGGAGGAGGTGAGATGATAGTACGTTGGGGAAACTAACTCTAATAAGATCAAGTCTACTTGGTCTCTTTAGACTGGTGAAACCAGCCGAAGCTACCGATCCAAGACCCAAGCTAGTTGGACCAGAAAATGACCTAATTTAATTTGAAAATGAAATTTCATTAAAAGGCTTTGTCAAGGAAAGGGTGGATGTCCCATAAGGCTACGGCCAAAGAAGGCCTAGTGCCTCGCCAAGACCTGGAAGCCAATTTCTGAAATTCAAATTCAAATTATCTTATGTCAAATTCGAATCTAACATAAATTTCAAATAATTATAGATTCAAACCTGTTTTCAAAAATTCTTTTTCAAAATCACTCTTTTTCAAATTCAAATCTGTCTTCGAAGTCAATTATACTTTTTCAAAAATAAACATTTTTATTCTTTTTCAAAGTTAAACATTTTTTAAAAAATTATTTTTACCTTCAAACCTGTCTCACAAGAACTTTTAAGGCTAACTGTTTGAAAACCCTAGATTGGGTGAGACAGGAAAATTAAGTTCAAATTAAAATTTCTTTTATGTTGTGTTTTCATTTAGAGAATAATTTCAACATAGTCAAACCATGATTAACATGGTTAAACCTTAGTCAACTGAGTCAAACATGGTCAAACCTAGTTAATGCTAAAGACCCTTCAAGCACTTAGATAAAGTTAAGATAAGTCGAATACAAGGGGAGTTCTTTTTAGATTTATTCTCAAAACCTGATGCTCTAAAATTTAGTATCATTTCAGAATAAGGCCTTCAAAAATTACTCAAAATTCTTGGTATATTACTATCTCTTTGAAAAATTATTTTAAAATATTTCTTTTCAAAAACTGTGTTATTATTATTACTTCAAATTGAGGTGTCAAAAATTTATCTCCTTGAAAGTTTCATACTCAGAAGATTATTCAAAATTATTCTTTTGTGTTTAATAAACCCTAAAGACACAGAGGAAGGTCCACTTAATGATCTACTAGGACTCCTAGGATGTGTCAAATTTAGGGGGAGTTTGATTCAAAAGAAGAATTTCTGAAATTTTTTTTGGTAATTATTTGTTTTGAAGTTATTAGATAATTCTTATAATTTAAATCAAACCCTAAAACTCAGAGGAAGATCGCTTGTAGTCAACAAGCTTCCTAGGACTGGGTCAAGTTTAGGGGGAGATGAAATTAAAAGAATTATTGAACATTTTCAAAATTATATGTTTTCATGCACTGCAAGTTCAAAATCCTTTTGAAAACTTAAATAATTTTTCTGTCAAAATACTATTATTTTACAAAATTCTTGTGACTTATGAAATTAATTTTATAATATTTACTTGGGTTGGAGAAAATTTTCCAGGACACTTAGGAAAATGTCCTTGTAGTCAACAAGGTTTCCTAGGATTGTGTCAGACTGGAAAAGAAACCTAGTCAAGTAAAATATTTTGTGTTCAAAATGCATAATTCTTTTCAAAAATTACTTATACTTTTCAAAGTCTAATTCTTTTCAAAAATTACTTATACTTTTCAAAGTCTAAGTCTTTTCAAAATTACTTATATCTTTCAAAGTCTAAATACTTTTTGTAAAAGTACTTATGTGTTTCAAATCTTAACTTATTTCAAAAGTACTTAGATTTTTCAAAAATGCATAATATTTATTTCAAAAGTAATTTTGAAGATTCAAAAGCACTTATATCTTCAAAAATACATAATATCTGTCAAAAAGTACTGCTATAATGTTTTCAAAAGTATAAATATTTTTCAAGGCAATATTGTTCTAAGTGCGTGAATTTTCTAAAAGATTGGCCTACAAATATAAAATATCTTTTCAATACTTTTCCAAATAAAGTTTTGTTGGTGCAATTTAAAACTTTTTGCTATACTTTCAAGAATTATACTAAGTATTTTCATGCTTTCAAAACTCATAGGCTCTGATACACAAACGCTCTCCTTAAAACTTCTCTCAAAATATTTTTATATTAGACTTAAAAATGGTCTAAAACATAAGGAGAAGAGTTTTACATTAAGGGGGAGAGAAAGGGAATTTTATTTTTAAGCTATTTCAAAATTTTAAGCATTTCTAAGTGGTTCGAAGTTATTTTTAGTGCATGTTTTTTAAATAAAATTTTCCTTAGTAATCAAAATTTGTCTGAGAAAAAGGGTTTTTAACAAAGTTTAAGCTTGCTTTTCAAAAGTGTCTATGGATACAAATACATTTGCTCTTTTTTGAAAAATACTTTGTCAAAAACCTATTTTTGGTAGAACTCAAAACTCCCCATTAGAAACCTTGCTAACCCATGTATGCTTTTGATATATGTCAAAGGGGGAGGAAAGGTCAAAGTTAAGTATTTTAAGTAGTTTATAATACAAGTATTCAGGGTTTTATGAAAAATAAAGAATTTTTTTCTCAACTCTACAGTTATGCTTCAGTTATGCTTCACTGTTTACCTTATGCTCTTAACTGTTGTAATTTTTTCCTTAACTTTGAATTGTGTTGCCATAATCAAAAAGGGGGAGATTGTTGGTGCAGGAAGCACCAGATCGAACCTTATTTTGATATTGGCAAAGGATTCAAAGTTAAGGGTTGTTTGGTATCTAACAATGCTGCTTGAGAGTGCAGGAAACAAAGTCCTAGCAAAGGGCTGCTAGGCACCTGACGATGGGCTATCAGGAAACAAAGTCCTAGCGAAGGGCTGCTAGGCACCTGACGATGGGCTGTCAGGAAACCAAGTCCTGGCGAAGGGTTGCTGGGCGAAAACCAAGTCCTAGCGAAGGGATGCTGGCACCTGACGATGGGCTGTTAGGAAACCAAGTCCTGGCGAAGGGTTGCTGGGCGAAAACCAAGTCCTGGCGAAGGGCTGCTAAGTGAAAACCAAGTCCTGGCGAAGGGCTGCTAGGCGAAAACCAAGACCTGGCGAAGGGCTGCCGGGCAAAAGTCCAACTGGAGGATCCGGTTGGCACCAGGTAAATTCTCCCGAGAGGAGTAGGTGAGGACGCGTTCCCCTTGAGGGAACATTAGGCGTCGGTTCGACCTAGGGCTCCATTTTGGAGACCCAAAGTCAGAACCAAGACAGCCAAGGCTGTGTAAAATTAACTTATTAATTGCTGTTTTGGACTAACCCTGGATGCAGGACCGAAGGACTATGTTTCTGCAGCTCAGAGAGCCTCAAAGGAGTGAGGCAGTAGCTGAGCAGGGCGCCCCGGATGTTTCCGGCGCCCCAGAGTCAACCCAAAGTCAGCAGAGCAAGTAAACGCCCCGACAGCAGCACATTTGGGGGCGCCCCGGATGTTTCGGGCGCCCCGCGCGCGTCGGGCGCCCGCGAGTCGCGGGCGCCCACTGTGCCACGCCACTGGCAGCTGCAGCAGCTCACCCTCGCGAAGAAGATGAAGCCTTGACCGGTCAACCCGGGCGCCCGCGCGCGTCGGGCGCCCCAGTCAAAGGTGATCCTGAAGAAGCAGAGATCAGCCTTGACCAGAGGGCTCGCCGGATCGAAAGCCACGTGGGGGGCGCCCCGAGCATCCCGGGCGCCCCCAGCCCTATATAAAGGACCCTCGACCCTCTTCTTCAAGCATTAATCACTGCGACTTTCATACGCTCTTCTGCTTCCACGACACGCTCCAGAAATCTTCCATCTCGAGCTCTGACGACGTCCTGCTGCTCCAATACTCCGATCTACACCAGACGTCGGTAACGAAATATTCATTTAAGTTTACGAAGCTAATTCTGTAATACTTGTGATTGTAAACTTTCTCGAACGTATAGAATTGCCCGCAGAAAATGGTCAACGACCGTGGGCCTTGGAGTAGGAGTCGACACAGGCTCCGAACCAAGTAAAACGACCGTGTTAGCATTTCTCTTGTGTCTTATTTCCGCTGCGCACTTACTCTTTTTAAATCCGAACGATTTACGACATTCACCCCCCCTCTCTCGCATCTCTCGATCCTACAGAGTCCACATGCTTAAGGACTATTTCACCCCTGGCTACATGATCCCTTACAAAGTGATGTTTAACTTCTATATGCTTTGTTCTTGAGTGTTGGATTGAGTTTTTAGTTAGATTGATTGAGCTTATGTTATCAATGTAGACTTGGGTTTGAGTGTAATCAAGCTGGAAGTCCTTAAGAGTGTGTGCATCATCCATAAGAGTTGTGCCACACACTCTCCTAAAGCAACATATTCTGCTTCGGTTTTAAATAGAGCTACGTAGTGTTGCTTTCTACTGCACCAACTGACTAGACTATTTCCTAAAAGTTGGCAGCTTCCACTTGTATTCTTTCTATCTAGTTTGCATCCAGCATAGTCAGGGTCAGAGTATCTTGACAGTTCAAAGGTTGAGGTTCTAGGATACCAAATCCCTACATTTAAGGTGCCCTTAATGTATCTAAGTACTCTTTTTAGGGCTGCTACGTGCGATTCCTTAGCACAAGTTTGGTATCTAGAACACTTTCCTATCGAGAATAGGATATCAGGTCTGATAGCTGTAATGTAAAGTAGACTTCCAATCATACTCCGGTATAGCTTAAGATCTACAGGTTTACCTTCAGGGTCACTA